>CALNHX010004152.1:0-133702 GCA_940337035.1 Agriotes lineatus | reverse complement strand
CTGCTTGCAGTACAATTTAAGAAACAAGTCAATAAGCAGAGTTGGGGTGTTTTATGTAACTGCAATACTAAGCTTAAATTTCAATCAGTAAATGCATTGGAAAAGAGATGCCTGTATTAATAAATCAATTAAGTAAGCAACGCAAAAGGCAAAGATTGCTTTTCACAGAGTTGAAATTGAAGTCCAAATTAATTAAATATTAGGTTTGTGCAGAATGAATAGGCGAACCGAAAGAAATGAATAGTCACAAAAAGGTTTGCTATGTGCAGGTCAATGAAGCGTAGATTTCAATATAGCTAAGCAAAAAAATTGTGAGCAATCTAAAACAGGTATAGGAAGCCAGAAGAAAATAATAATACGTTGCAAAGAGCAAATAACAAGTCAGGCAGAAAGATAGGCAATAGCAATTGTGAAAAGCAGACAGAAAGACATAAAAACAGCAAGTGAAAAGCAGACAGAAGGACAGGGAAAAGCACTTATTAAGAAATGAACTCTATAAAATAATCGGTGCAATTAACGCGAGTGAAAAGAGAAGAGTAACTAATAAAATGTGTTTAAAATTAAGAAATGAACAATATATTAGTTATAAGAAATTTGTAAATATAATTTGTAATCATTTCCATAATGTACTTAATTTGATCAAATCCAATTTCCAGTGCCTCGGTAACCATAGTAATAGATTAGATTCGTTTTTAATAACGGAAATAAAGGACACAAATGAATTAAATTAAGATTGACAATGTTAAATTTGTGCTCCACTTCAACTACATTTTTTATACAATAAATAACCATTTTGAGAGAAAAAAGTGCATTGTGTTGTGCATTTCTTAAAGTTTATGTGGCAACGTTTGTGAAAGTTTCCGCAACCAAAAATAAAGAAGTCTCACGAGAGGTTTCCGAGGTTTCGCCAACGTCCAGCTCAGGATTCAGATCACTGCGTACAGCCAAAATAAGGATCCTAAGCCAGAGGTTTGTAGTGCAACACCGTGGGCAGCACTGTAAGAGGGCGTCCGACAACATCTGCAGCGAGGAAAGGTTTTCCAGGTCGAGAAATACCCCAGAAACTTATCACCGGGCATCGTCGAAAGCCGTAGAATTGAGGTAGGCAAAATTCACCTAAAATATAGGAGTCAGCGGTTGGATTTCGACGTGCATATGAGAGGAGGTCCTTACCGAAGAAAATTCGAGTACTTCAAGTTCAAGAAATAAGCGTTTTCCCAAATTTGAGGTTAGGCGAAGATAAAAACAATTGCGAGATTTAGTCGGCATCCCTCCTGACGTTATGTAACAAATTAATGCCTGAAACAAATGATAATAATAACCGCCAAAGCGCTACGATTTGAATAAATACCTCTGCAAATGTTCACAATTTTGATTATTTTAAAGTCAACAACGCTGACTGCACGATACGAACCATTTTGTAGGTTTTGGCATATTGCATACAACAACTACTGTGTATTGGAACTAATTCAGGTGTACAGTGGCGCACCAGATCAAGTAAAAATTACATTCTATTAGGAATTCACCCCTGGGAACAGAGTTAGTTGTTCTACTGAGCCAGCGTTTTGATAATAAATTGCAGATAAATAAAATACTTAAAGGGCATACTACCATTTATTTTGGATCAAGTAAATAAAAATACAAGACAGCATATTTTAATCAGTCTAAATTAACTTTATAAACAACCCCGAAAGCGAATTAATAATTATTAGAACAAACCATAGCAATATAAGCATTCCCTGACTGCAGCTGTTCGGATATGTGGTACATTTTTTTAAATTTCCTATGAGTATCTACAATCTGCCCTTAGTCAATAAGTGGATGTTGTAACTTACAATAAAATAAAATAAGCTAATATAATGCACTAAATAAACTAATTAAACAAATAAATCGTAATAAAGTACATTACCTAAAGTAAATAAAGTAGATTAATGAATAAATCGTAATTAAATAAATAAGTCGCAAATAAATAAGTAAATCGTAAATAATTAAATAAATCAGTAAATAAATAAATAAATAAGGTAAATAAATAAACTAAATAAGTAGATAATAAATAAATATACATATTAATTAAATTAAATTAAATCGTGAAGTTGGTAACTTACATTAAAGTTCCAACGTACTCAATGATTATTGGTATGGATATATGATTCATATTGACACTGATTTATTATCTATTGCTTATGTCTAATGTGTGACAACGTTTTAGTCTGTATATTGTTTTGCTATTGTCTAATCGCCGTAACATGTATTTAGCACTCGCGCACTTGCTTCTTATAGTACTGTGGGTATATGTAGGTCACGATGTATGTTTTCATTGTTAACAAACCACGGTGCATCCGTTATTGTCCTTAGAGTTTTTTATTGAAATGGTTGCTGTGCCCCACAGTTCTATATACCGTATGACCACACCGGTTTAAGTATCACCTTGTAAACAGTTAGTTTAGATTCAAGTGGCAGTTTAGATTTGCGTCCTATCTGGCAATAAAATTTGGAGAATTTGAGTCCTACCTGCTTTCGTTTGCTAAAAATGTGTTTCTTAAAGCTAAGTTTTCTGTCGAGGTGCAACCCCAGGTATTTCGCAGCATTAGCCTGTGGTAGTAGTCGTCCGTTCAGTGAGACGCCAGAACATGTTTCTGTTCGCAGTGTAAAAGTGACACGTGTTGATTTAGTTTCACTGGCCTTGACACGCCAGATCTTGAGCCAGTCTTCGATGTTATTCAATGCTGTTTGCAATTTTTTCGATGCATATGTGGTACAACTAAAACTTGATTATCGATCTTTTGACTACATCAGCAACTCATCGCCGTATGCGGGCTGTAATGATAATTGATATCAGCTAGGCAGTGGATATTATAATAATTTAAGTGGCAATAGGTGGTGAAGTATTAAGAAGTTATCGTAATGAACCAAACTCATCGAGGCCGTATTGAGGACATAAGTAATGGTCATTATCGAATCAAACAGAATGCTTTTGGAAATATCAAAAGGTAACGCTTCTTCCATCAGCAACAGCCTTTCGTTTAAAAAGGTGTGTGCACGCAAAAATTGACTGATAACCAATACTTCCAGCATGAGAAGATATCAAGAAAGCTTCTGAGTTGTTTCGAGAAATCCATAGGGAGTTTTATGGCATACAGTTGCAGGTAATAAAACTTATTTCTATCACTATGACCCTGAAAGTAAAGTGCAGAGTCAAGGGAGTATATCCAGATAGGTTTAAAAGTTGTAAAAGTTATATGTACTGCATTCTGAATTCTGGATATGTTTGGCTTGGCTTTTTCGAAAGAAAATATACAGTGAGCTCGAGAAAATTATTGCTTATACACGCTAATGTTTGATGGCCACAAAAATCTTTCTGTAACTGAGCATTTCGCATTTAGTTGTGAAAATTTTGAAAATAACTTCACAATGCAGAAAATTGTACGAAGCCAGCCTGTGGTGTAGAAGGCTCATCGGCATATATTTATATGAATGCTGCCTTTCTCCATTTCAGAACAGCAATTTTGTTCTTGTAACTGTCTTTTCTGCCTTATGTTGTTTTAAAGTTTATCTCTTAGCAATACTACAAGTATTACTTGTTTGATTGCATTTTGTATTAGTTTTGACTTTAAAGTGGAATGCCAGCCAGAACTGGCAAATAATATTTTTCATGCTCTCTCCTTTATATATTTTTTAAATACTTACTTACTTACTTAATCCATCCTCATCTACCTTACGGTGTAGAGGTAAGTTTATACAGATTATATTTTTTAAATACTGCGTAATATTCTGAACAAGACCGATTCTCTTTTGAATGTTCCATACTTACCTGGTTGGCTAGATTGAGTGTTATTTCATGACCTTGACATTTGTCACCTTAACACAAATTTTGTTATAATTTCAGTCTACCTTACGGCAACTCTCGTCACTACATTTTTAAGGTTTTTAAACTGTTGCAAGTAGAACAGGGGCCTCTACCCCCTCCACTTTTAATTGATTGATCTAATTAAACCGCGAATTAAATTCGCGATTTGATCTAATTCCGCGAATGAAACCGCGGATTGATCTAATTAATTTTCGCGGATTGATCTAATAAATTTTTGCGTTTTGATCTAATTAATCACATATGAAGTTTGATATTTAATTTTGATATGTGCTACTGGAAATTACGCGGCGGCAATTTTTAATTTGCTTCTGGAATTACGCGGCGGCCATTTTCACTTTTCGCGCAACTATTTCAATTTGAAATTTTTCAGATTTTTTTTTCTAAGTTCCATTTTTTTAATTTAAACTCCCCGGGGGTCGGCCATCTTGGTTTTCTGCGTGCGCACTTCTCGCGGCTGACCTTTTAATTTCAATTTAGCGATCGTTTTGAATTTTAAATTGATGAATTTATCTCCCTCTGGTACTCATGGGGCGTTGGTTGTCTCTCTTGCATTCACAGGATGGATGTTTAATTTAAAAAAATCTCTGGCGGACTCGGATTTGAACCCGCTACGTTCGCATCCACATTTTGTTTACATAGACCTATGCCGCTACACCACGGAGCGCTACGGGATTTAAAGGGTTTGAACAGAACGCCATTTCACTGTTCTGACTCCATATTTTAAACTAAATATTTCTTGAAAATTATAGTTTAGAAGAGCGGAATTACATCGTCTATAGTTTTAAAAGCCTGAGGATAATTTTTAAAAATTGGTTTCGTACGTGGTTTTGATGGAATTAATTATGTTATTTTTATCAATTGGCCAAACAGGTCGTGGCTTGTCGGCGACAAGAGGCAAATTCAGATCGTAAATATAAAACGAGTTACAAATTTGAGTTTAATATATTCCTGAAAGATACAAATAGAAACTTTGTCCAACTTAAAAAGTATAACATTTGTGCACCTGTAATATGTAGGCATGTCTTTTGCACGCGTTGCAGCTACTATATGAAGTTACTCTAGATGGCCTATAGGTCTATGTGTTTGTTTAAATTTATGCTCAAATTTCATTATATCAATTTAAACTTTGAAGAAATTACAATTAGGCGTTTTTAATTTAATTGCAAGCCGTTTCCTTAAAATCAGTGAATATATGATTTTGTCGCTTTTAAAATTTATAGTTGAGAAATTGCCACGCCTATAATTTTTAATTTTCTGCGTCGATTTTAAATTTTAAATTAAACTTTGTTAGAAAATACGCGTATTCCCAGGCAGTCTGAACCTGCACGGAAAAAGCAAGCACCAGCATGCTTTGGAATTATTCAAATGTTTTATTTTTGACCTCTGTTGCTGTAAAAACGCATGTCAGACCCTATTATTATTTCTCCGTCTGTATTATTATCATGTATTTAATTAGAGATTGTGCTTTACCATCTGTATGTATTAACTTTTTTCATAATTTACTTATATTATAAACCATTTGTAACCGGCTTGTTTTAATTTGTATAATAAAACAGTCGAATATTGTGAAATACATTTTTATTTATTAAATATTGAGTGACAATATATCTGTTTATTACAAACTATTTGGGCTATTTTGAACTTCCAATGTATTCATTACGCCATCAATCGGATAAAATTAGTATGTTTTCCGGTGCACACACCGGCGAGCGGGTGTTATGATTAAGGCATCGTACGGCTGCACTAGTTTTTCGCAAAACTTTTAAAAGACGGGCACAATTTTATTCAGAAAACTTAGCACCTCTTTTTTTCTTGGCTTTTAACGTACACTTTTTTTCAAATTTTTTGAGAACTCTTGCTAGCTCAGTTTCAAATTCAGCAAAATTTATATAACCAGAACTCCATGCTAGGCCGTGATGTATATGCTCCAAATACTTTATGTCTTTTTTTTACGAAATAGGGTAGAGTGACATAATTTGCAGGGGG
Organism: Agriotes lineatus; assembly: GCA_940337035.1. NCBI lineage: Eukaryota > Metazoa > Arthropoda > Insecta > Coleoptera > Elateridae > Agriotes > Agriotes lineatus. The sequence continues at coordinate 127,848 of CALNHX010004152.1, read as the reverse complement.
TTTTAAAACAAAAATTGCTAACTGATTACCATCTGCTGAAATAGCAGCGACTTCTTTCGAAATAAACTGTTTCTTCTTACCACGAAACCCTTGTAGGTCTACGAATTCAGTGTCCATACTGACGAAATTTTTCGATATAATGTTACAATTCCCACATCGCATCACATAAAATTCTACAAAAACAGTATTTTTATTCAACTCTTATTGAAAAAATCTTCTGCCTCCATCATTTCGATAAACAAAATTCAAAAATTCTTGTACTTTTGATGAAAATAGATGTATGTTGACCACAAATTATCATAATTTTGAATAAAAACACGCAATTTCGTTGAAAAAATGTTTTGGCCCCATCATTACACTTAAAATTTTACAAAAACTGACATCATGTCACTTGGAATTATACAAAAAAAACAAATTTTTATTCAATAAGCGATAAAAAATACGCCATCCCACACCGAAATGGAAGCTGATAACTGCGAGTCCGATTTAGAATATAAATTAAAAACACCAGCTACTCATCCAAGTCCACATCAAAAAGGTGCAGTCAGAAAAACGTCGATTAGGAACCATTTCCCGAAAAGGGGGTTAGAAAAACAGCTCTAAGGCAGAGGTCCTCAACATCAAATACGAATGGAATTCTGGATTGGAAGCGCCTTAAACTTTAAAATGCCACAATGAAATTTGTTCTACGATCCCATGTAAACGAATTCTGATTTTATTACTTACAGCTTTTTTAATTTGAAATGTTGTACACCTTAAACTACAGTTTTGTACATTATTAGCGGATTTTTAGAAAATAAGACATTCAGCTGGACAATTGTTTTTATATTATTAAGTATATATATATTCGGGTTACATATAACATACAATACACCATAAGTATAATGCATTATAAAACAGCTAGACGCCGCATCCCCGCTCCCTTTCGCCATGCCTCTCGATCCCATACTCGATCTTCATCTAAATTTCTCTCTCTCATAGCCTGTCGTACTTTCTCATTCCAAGACTTCCTAGGTCGTCCCTTTTTTCTCCTTCCTGGTGGAGACCATTTAAAAATTTTCTTTGGCCATCTACTATCTGGCATCCTTAATAGATGACCAAACCAGACTAAGGATCTTCTTTCAATTCTGTCCAGGGTAGTTTCATTTGCTGCCATACGATTTCGAATCTGTTCATTCGGTATTCGGTCAAGCCTAGATAAGCGAGCACTTCTGCGTAGATAATCCATCTCTACTGCGTTTATTCTTTTTTTCATTAGTTCACTAATAGACCAGACTTCCGACCCGTAGCAAAGCACTGACTCCACCATAGTTTTTCCAATTCTGAGTTTAGTTTTGTTAGAGATATGTCTGTTCCACCACACTGCGTTTAAGCAACCTATGACTTTTTTGCTTTGTTGAATTCTGTGCTTGATTTCTTCAGTTCCTAGTCCGTTTTTATCAATAATAGCCCCTAAGTACTTGAACTTCTCAACCTGCTGCACCCTAACATCGTCACTAATAAGTACTTCAAATTTGGTGTCTGAATTGACTACTAAATATTCTGTTTTTGTTAGGCTGACCTTCATACCCCATTTCTCATATTCTGTATAGAGTCTTTTGATCATGAACTCCAAATCATAAGCATCCTGGGCCAGGAGTACTTGGTCGTCCGCGAAGCTTAACGTTGTTAGTGTACTATCATTTATAGGGATCCCCATGCCAGTGCAATGTCGTTTCCAGTTTGTTAGGGCCACTTCAAGATATATGTTAAATAATAGCGGTGACAGGCTACAGCCTTGTCTGAGTCCTTTTGTAGTATTTATTGGGTCAGATAGATGTTTTCCGGATTTCACATAAGATTTATTGTCTTTATATAGTTCTTGGATTAACTCTATCATATGAGGGTTTGTATTCATTCGTTCTAGTGCTTTCCACAATTCACACCTTGGAATAGAGTCGTAAGCTTTTTCCAAGTCAATAAAAGCCAAATGAACTTCTAGTCCTCGTCCGATCATTTTTTCCAATAGTTGTTGCAATGAGAACAGATTGTCGATGCAAGATCTACCCGGCACAAACCCGCTTTGATCTTCACTTATTTTATTGACCATATCATCTCTAAGTTTGGCCTGAAGGATTTTTCCAAATAATCTACTTAAGCTGCTGTTCACACTTAATCCCCTGTAACAGTTTGGGTCACGTCTGTTGCCTTTCTTAAAAAGCGATATTATATGTGATGTCTTCCACTCTACTGGCAGTATTTTCTGTTCACAGCACTTATCCATAAGGTAAGCTATGCGGCTTATTAAACTGTTTCCTCCGTGCTTGAGAAGTTCTACTGCTATATTACCTGGACCCGGTGATCGTCCGTTCTTCATCTGATATAAGCAACGTTGGACATCTTCCTGATTAATAGTCGTTCTTAAGTGCGTCAAGTTCTTGGTTATAATCGGCGTTTCTTCCTTCAGAAACTGTGGACGATTTTCGGTTAACAATTCCTTATAATGGCCTTCCCATTCATTTATATTAATTAAATCCAATTTAGCAGTTGTGTTGGTCTTTAATTGTCTAATAAATCTCCAAGTTTCTGACGACTGAGCTCCCCCAATTGAGCTCTGAATTTGTTGACATTTATTTTCCCAGATTAGATTTTTTTCTGCTATTATTCTTTTTCTTAGCTCTCTATTCTTTTTCTTATACTCCTCCTTTCTTTCACTAGATTTATTTGCTAACCATCTGTGATACAGTCTATTCTTTTCTTTAATCAAAGCTTCTATTTCTTCAGTAAACCAGAAAGGCTGCTGCTTTTTCTTACTAACTGCATATACCCCCAATGCTTCAGCTGCTGCTATATGTATAGCTTCTTTTATGTTTTGGTATTCTGTCTCCACATCTTCAGATCTTCTTCTAATGTCTAACTGATACTGCAATCTCTTCACATAGAGCTGACTGATGCTGTTCTGTTGTAGTAAATATAATTTATATTTTCTTTCGGTATTAGTTGCTAACTTATCGTCTTTGTTATTAATTTTCTTCCTCTGGTTTTCATACGGGAATAATATTTTTGCTACCAGAAGGTAGTGATCAGAGCCACAATTAGCTCCTCGTTTGACTCTGCAATCTTGGGGCTTTATTTTTGTGTTTTGTTTCATTATCACATAATCTATGATTGATTTCTGGTTTAATGATGGCATTTCTCTTGTAATTGTATGTATACTTTTGTGAGCGAAATAGGTATTCGTTAACCTGAGATCATATTCGCTACATAACTCTATTAATCTTTCTCCAGAATCATTCGTCGTTCTCTCGCCAAATCTACCGACTACTTTATCACCTACTCTCGAACCTACTCTCCCATTTACATCTCCGGCTATTATTAATTGTTGGTTTACTTTTATTTTATCTAATACGCCAGACAGATCTTGATAAAATTCTTCCTTACACGATGCATCTGAATCATCCGTTGGGCCATACACCCCTACTATTACAGTATCATATCCATACAGTTTTAACGTCATTGTCAAAATTCTTTCTGAAATGTATGAGTAATCGCTTATAAGTTTTCTTAGGTTACTCTTTACGATGATGGATACACCTGCTCTTGCTCTCTCAGATTTTGGCACCCCTGACCAGATATGAAGATAATCGTCTAATTGTTCTGTGCCCTGTCCTTTCTTTTTGGTCTCCGACAAAATAGCAATATCTATTCTTAGCTTTTTCAATTCCGTTATTATCTCATGGGTTTTATTCGACATACTCTGTACATTCCATGATCCTAATCTCATTGTCCTTTTCTGAGCCAGTTTTCGTCTACAATTATTTCCTTCCAAATTCCGAGGCTTGGTTTTGGTACTAAGAGCTTATACTTTTTTTACGGACATGAGGAGCTGGCCCATGCCAACCCTCAGACTTGAGGGACCAGGTTTCTTTCTGTAGGGGTTTACTCCCTTAGCCGATGGGTTCCAGTTTTAAGGCGCCAGAAAATCGCCTTTCACCCTTTCCTGTTAGCTACAGTCTATTACGACTACAGTCAGGAGGCACGACGAGAACGTAGGAATAGGGTTTGCTGGCAGAGCTGCTAAGATAGAGCGCAGTGGCGTTTCTCGATATTTTATTGGGGGTATCTAATCGGCATTAATATCCCTTTCGAGACCATACCAGCCATTTACCTCCGAAATAAGAACAATATATTTGTTTATTACAAAGTGTTTGTGTTTTTTATTTCTACTCTGCTCTTGTTTTTTCACGAATCTGCAATCATTACAAAATCTAATGCTAAAATATTAGTATTTGCAGTTAAAAGTTAAAATGTCATTTTTGTATAGTTTATGTGACATGATGTCGATTTTTGTAAAAATTTATGTGAGATGATGTGTAATTGCGTGATTTTTATTAAATTTTCGTGTGTTGAATTAAAATGTAATTTTTTGTATAATTTATGTGACATGTCGATTTTTCTAAAAATTTATGTGAGATGATGTGTAATTGCGTAACTGAAATTTTGTTTATCGAAATGCTTGTGGCAAAAGATTTTTCAATAAAATTGCGTGTTTTTATTCAATTTTATGTTAATTTGGGGGTCAACATACATTTTTGAGGGATGCAATTTATAAAAAGTGTAAAACATTTGCAAAATTATGCTTATAACTCTAAAACTGTTTTTACATCATTATCGTTATTATAAATCGTTTTGTAAAACAAATTGTGATAATTTTTTAAGTGAAATGATGTTAGATGGCATATTTTTTATAGCTTATTGAATAAAAATGTCGTTTTTGTATAATTTCAAGTGACATGATGTCAGTTTTTGTACAATTTTAAGTGAAATGATGGGGTTAGAACATTTTTTCAATAAAATTGCGTGTTTTTATTCAAAATTATGATAATTTGTGGTCAACATACATCTATTTTTATCAAAAGTACAAGAATTTTTGAATTTTGTTTATCGAAATGATGGAGGCAGGAGATTTTTTCAGTGAGAGTTGAATAAAAATACTGTTTTTGTAGAATTTTATGTGATGCGATGTGGAAATTGTAACATTATATCGAAAACCCACCCAACAACAATTTTTAAAATTTAGTCATTCTCAAACATTTTGTCAGTATGGACATTGCATTCGTAGATCTACAAGGGTTCCGTGGTGAGAAGAAACAGTTTATTCCGAAAGAAGTCGCTGTTATTTCAGCAGATGGTAATCAGTTAGCAATTTTTGTTTAAAAACCCCCTGCAAATTATGTTACTCTGCCCTATTTCGTAAAAAAAGACAAAGTATTTAGAGCATAGACATCACGGCCTAGCATGGAGTTCTGGTTATATCAATTTTCCTGAATTTGAAACTAGCGAGCAAAAGTTCTCAAAAAATTTTAAAAAAATGTACGTTAAAGGCCAAGAAAAAAAGAGGTTCTAAGTTTTCTGAATAAAATCGTGCCCGTCTTTTAAAAATTTTGCGAAAAAATACTGCAGCCGTACGATGCCTTAATTATAACACCCGCTCGCCGGTGTGTGCACTGGAAAACATACTAATTTTATCCGATTGGTGGTGTATCTTTCAGGAATATATTAAACTCAAATTTGTAACTCGTTTTATATTTACGATCTGAATTTGCTTCTTCTCGCCGACAAGCCACGACCTGTTTGGCCAATTGATAAAAATAACATAATTAATTCCATCAAAACCACGTACGAAACCAATTTTTTAAAATTATCCTCAGGCTTTTAAAACTATAGACGATGTAATTCCGCTCTTATAAGCTATAATTTTCAAGAAATATTTAGTTTAAAATATGGAGTCACAACAGTAAAATGGCGTTCTGTTCAAACCCTTTAAATCCCGTAACGCTCCGTGGTGTAGCGGCATAGGTCTATGTAAGCCCAATGTGGATGCGAACGTAGCGGGTTCAAATCCGAGTCCGCCAGAGATTTTTTTTAAATTAAACATCCATCCTGTGAATGCAAGAGAGACAACCAACGCCCCATGAGTACCAGAGAAAGATAGATTTATCAATTTGAAATTCAAAACGATCGCTAAATTGAAATTAAAAAGGTTAGCCGCGAGAAGTGCGCACGCAGAAAACCAAGATTTCCGACCCCCGGGAAGTTTAAATTAAATAATGGAACTTAGCAGAAAAATCTGAAAAATTTCAAATTCAAATAGCCTCGCGAAAAGTGAAAATGGCCGCCGCGTAATTCCAGAAGCAAATTAATAATGGCCCCCGCGTAATTTAATCACATATCAAAATTAAATATCAAACTTCATATGTGATTAATTAGATCAAAAGGAGAAAATTAATTAGATCAATCCGCGAAAATTAATTATATCAATCCGCGGTTTAATTCGCGGAATTAGATCAAATCGCGGATTTAATTCGCTGTTTAATTAGATCAATCAATTAAAAGTGGAGAGGATAGCGGCCCCTGTTCTACTGTTGCAAATGTTCCTCTACTATCCCATAATATCATCTTGAATTCATACTCTAGGTCTACAGAAGACAGTAATAAATTTAGAGAAAATGGTTTCGCACATGGCCTTATTTTGACTTTGATAGCCATTTCGAGGATACTGTTGTCTTAGCAACCAAAAACTAGGGATTAAAATCGTAATTTAAGTGTGAGTAATAAATGATTTAATTTCACAATTACAAAGCAAGAATTACGTGTCTACTACAAAGTTCACGAACACAAACACCTAAATTAAAGTAAATAGTTATGTTTATGCACTTCCATACGTGTAAACGAATACTGGCTATTGGTAAAAATAGTTGTAAAATAGCAATACTGCTAGACAGTTTTACAGATACAGCAAGTAACAACGACAACAAATATGCAATTCGAGCAGGAAACTAATGTATTCAAGGGACAACTACGCTAAAGAAAATAAATTTTAAGAATTGTTTGAGCAACCCCAATTTATATAGAATTCCAACGAAGGATTAAACAGACCTAAACAAACCAACCCACCCGAATGAACAAATATAGGACTGCCAGAGATGCCCGGCCTAGAAAAGGCTGAGATGTGAGCGGATCGCCTCGAGGACGATTTCAAACTATACACTTCAAAGACGTTGAACAATATCTGACACTTTCACTTCAGATGTCACTGCTGATTAAGGTGTCTACATTTAAGATGATCAAAACGAATTTAAAACAGGATTTATACCTCCAACATATTGAATTTTAGTATACGCAACTGAAATTTTCTAAAACAAATGGAATACCGAAACCTCCTAAGGCATCTACAGTTACCTATAATTCGTTCCCACATAAGGTTATACTCTCAATTATAGCTTTATATAATTTAATTTTTGTTGTTCTTGTAACGTTCTTACTCCATAATATACCTCTGGTTGCATAGCCGCATGCTCTAAGGATTGATCAAACAGTCTCGAGAGTTAAGCGCAGCGGTCGGCACTCGGTCCATCCTATAGTGATAGTAAAATCGCCGCCAGCCGTGCCTCGGAGAGCACGTTAAGCCGTCGGTCGCCGGTGACAGTCGTTAGGTTACGTCAGAGGCGCTCGCGCAGCCTGAAAACTCTGACAACAAACTTCCTACTACAAGTCATACGATACACACATATACACTCCATAATATGGGGTTTAGTTTTCTTATCGCTGCAAGTTATTGACGAATTCTACTGGAGATTTAATTCCTCCAACTTTCGTCACTGTTTATCTCTACGCCAAGGTATTTGTATTCTTGTATACTTTTAATAGTCCCGTATTCCAGTTGCATATCAGAAGCATGACCTCCAATAACAAGATATTCTTTTTTTTAGATTTATTTTCAAGCTCCACTTCTCATACTCAGCAAAAGAGTATTTGTCATATTGAAAAGTTAAAAATAAGAACAATATACTTTTTAATAATGAATATCAAGAATAAATTAAGGAAATAATCACACCGAGTCTTTAACATCTGTGCTGGAGAGTAATTAAAACAATTTTTAATTTATATGTTAATTGCGCACTTGAGTGTTTTGGTTGCGCCCAACTTAGTTTTGAGGTTTTCTGCTTAAATATGTAAATACGGTGCTTCTCAGCTTATTGCCGCCGGCTATTTACAAGGAGGTTGGAATTGTTTCTGCAGGGCTGACACAAAGGCGTGACGTATATTAAAATTTGTTTAAATGCAAAGGCTCTCCAGCTAAGCAATCCTAAACCAACAGAAGGAATATATCAAAATGCGCTGATCGGTAGCTTAGTCTGCACATATTTTACCATTTGTGTTTAATTGTGATTGTGAGTTTGGAATCACGAAGGGGTAATTGTTTTGAAAGAAAAAATATGAAAATAGGCGTCAGCTGCCCTAGCAAAACACAATAAAAATAAACTAAGGTCGAATAATCGATTAATATTAATTTAGTATTGTAACTGTAACGGTGTACTTTAAAAAATTTAAAGGCATTAAGGGGATAAGCAGATTAGCTGCATAAAATTTACCTCACGCAACCCCGTGAAAAAGATACTGTAAGAGCTATTGTGGAATTCTCGTTTCGTATTTAACATAAAATAGTTTAAATTTGTAACCGAGTACTTGCGGTAACAATAGTATACTATTTTATCGCATTTCATAAGAAATGTAAAATATTATTTGTACATACAAATGACACTAAATGTCAAAACATAACCAAGCTGCGCATAACCCGTTCCTATGTACTAAAGCACAATAAGCAACTCTACTAATGAGAAAAGTACCACATTTCTTAACGATTTTGAATGTAGAAACGTAGTGCATTACCAAATGGAATGCATAAAATTGTTTAATTGTACAGAAATTAATTTAAGCATTAACATTTCATTTATTTAAAAAAGACTAACTAAAGGCACCAAATCCTGAAGCATGTACGCTTTCTTGTCAACAAGCCCAGATGTGAGCGAAAAGCAGTAACAAACTCACTATTGTTAAGACAATGCAATTCTCCACATGCACAAGACTGCAGTTTTGATGATAGAATTGGCTGCTTACATGCACCTCCACTGGTCCTTCGAAATGGCGATTGGAGACCATAATAATTATAAATATGTTTATAAGTAAAATCACGTTACTTCATACAAAAACTATATACAAACCAGTTTTGCAAAACCATAAACGGTGGAGTTTTGAGCTATAATAGAATAGTCTGGTTTTTTTATAGTGAAATAATAAATTAATTTTAAACAAAGTTTTAAATCATCGAAAATAAACAAAGAAAATACATCTTCTGCTCACATACCAAAACCTAAACAGGTGCCCAATAGCTGCAATGTGGGTGGTGCTTAAGCACCTGCCACGATTTACCTTGCAAGCCATTGTAAAGTCTTACATTCTTTAAAATAAGCACTATGCTTTACAAATACAGTGTAATTAAAAGCTCTTTTAAGATAATATTAAATTTACATAACTAAAAAGTTTTAGAACACTATCTCAACAATTTCTACCTGCTCATAGTAAACAACTAACAACTGTCTGTCGGCGATAGAGGTTCTACAGGGGAATGCAATATCGATAAACTGGTATAGGCTACACTTATTTCACCACCTGCAACTTACCTGCTAAAACACATACAAAATTGAGAATTATTTACGCTTCTGATCTTAGAGGATTATAATTAGCAACGAATTACACATGCAATATGAGGTAAGACGCTGCTATGGCCTGTGGTTTGAATCAGACACGATTCGTTGAAAACTCATAATCACACAAATATTTAACAACCGGTAAATACGTATTTTGACAGCTAAGGTGTAATCTTTAGTAGCCTTTAAGAAAGACTAACCCGACAGAGTTTCCGTAATACGAGTACTATAAGTCGTTTCGTAAATATGTTTGGCAACTACATTTTTCGAATCTGTCCAATCTAAAATGAGCTATATACTGTTTAAGCTAAGCATCAAAATTACAACATGTTTGCCCAATATATTTAGAATCAGGATGCAGTTGAATTATTTTGAAAATTTGACCATTTTCCAGAATCAATAAAATTAAATTTTGAACAAAGTTGGAGCTTTCATCCAGCGGGATGAAACAAGGTGTTTTTACGAATGTATTCGACCTTAAGCCAATGCAAAATTCTACAAACTCTAAAAGTGACATATAATTCAAAATTTCAAATCCATAAACTGCGTTTTGAGGGAGCTAAATATATACGACGATCGTCGTAATTTGCTTAAAATTGGCACCACAAGGCCTCCCCAAATTATAATATTCACTGAAAGCAACCTACTCTGGTTCGATTATATTTGAGAAACTACTGATCTGTTCCCCGAGTTGAAAAATCTTGCCGAGGGAAGAAATCCAAACTTGATTCTTGCTATTATTGGTCCATTAGCTTGACCTCTGTTTTACCCAAAAAAAAGTTGTAACCAAGAGTATAAAACTAACAGCGTGACTTTTTAATAGAAAGGTCTAGTGTATCAAACCTTTTTAGTAAGCGCGACGACATGACTAAGGCAACCGACAGCTAACAAACGAAATATATTTAGATTTGAAAATGAGTTTGATAGAGTACTAATATAGACAGATTCACACGCTTATCAGTAAGTCTACTTAAATAGATCGAAAACATTTTGAAAGTTAGAACGTTCAAAATAAAAATTAGGGTAGTTCCCCTAATTTATTTTCTGTTAATATGGGAGTTCCGCAAACAGCAGTGCTTAACCCCATCGTATTTATAGCCTATGTATCGGATCTACCACATGGAATATCCTTGTCTATCGCACTGTTTGCCAATAATAACATATCCAACAATCCTTTAATACATTCCCCATCCGGTAATGTTTGCTACGGGCTGGTAATTTAGTTTATTGATCGGTTCGCATTTCGTGTAGTGGTAATTTCTGACAGTTTAGTATAGTGGAGAACGTTATTTCCGTTTGCGGATCGGCAACCAATGCAACAGTCGGTGAGCTTTCAAAATGGCGCTGCACTTCGTAGCGGCCGTTTCTGTAGTTAGCGTGTTAAATGGCAGTCGATCGGCTTGTTTACATTCGATGCCGACCACGTGGTAATTAAAAATAATGAGCTAATTAGGAACAAGTAATCCTCAGCGGTCTCTTCCCGATTGCGCGATTGTGAGCAACTTACTATGCCAAATTCTACCTCTAGAGGAGTCGAGTCTGTTCGAAAATTTAGGCCTGCCACAAGTAATAGATTTACAGTCACCTTCTGGCTTTGTCATGAAGCGGCGATTTTCTTTGGTAGGACTGTAGAACTTCTCCCTTGGCCAACAAGGAGCCTTTGTGGGAGATGGGTTGTGTCTGTAATTAGTTGTGGTGGTAGATCGGTTTAAAATACGCTTCTCAGGCGGCAATTGCGTTTTTTTTTGTGGAGACCTCTTTGAAGGCCTACAGCCGTCGTTTTAGCGCCGTAGTGTTGTGGGTCTGAGCCTTTGGGATGCAGGAGTCTGGCGGGTCTGGCTGCCTGGGGATTAGTTTAGGGACAAGTTTCTAGGGCGTACTTGGTACCGAGCCGACGTCCTAGAGTACAGTTTAGAACAGGTTTAGGAAAGCATCCTCTGGTAGCGAAACTGGCGGCTTAGAGTCTATGCGAGTTGGTGTTAAGGCTGCTACCCGGTACAGGGGCAAGCAATATTAGAGTTTAGGCGGGTATCTGGAGCTCTGGAAGACTTCTTTTCGTAGGTTCGTAGACTCATGTATCTCGAACCGACGGCGGCTTGTCTTTCAGGGTCTGAATGCTAGACTTGCTAAGACTAAGCGACGGCTTCGGGTTCTATATGAAAACCGTCTCTGACTGCAACCGGCTTCTGCTAAGCTCCTGAAACCTAAGAGCTGTTGGCTCCTTCAGGTGGATCTGGACTGGGATAGTCACTGGATTCAAGTTCAACAGGCCGAGCACCTTTGTTCTATACTCTTCGGGTTCCTCTACTATACGGGTCTTCTCTGGGGGAATTCAAGTAGAAAAGCGCCGTGCTCGCTGCAGGATGGTTTGCGTACTGCGGGATTTTGACTTTATCGCTAAATATCCTCGTACTAAAAATTGTTTATGTGTAAAACACTAATTTGTACAAGCGCCAACGTCGTAATTTAGATAAGCAAGCAAACATGTATATTATGTACCGTGTGGTCGCTATTCCGTGCAAAGGGCAACAAGAACGTAGTAGATGATACTTCTCCACATTATGGAGAACAGAGCTAGTGTAAATGACTTGGTAGTCTTCAATGATATATCCGGATAATATCAAATACGTTGGAAGCTTATTTATTAGAAAAACAGACGTAAGTTTGACCAAAACTTAAATTTCAAGACGTATTGGGAACTGAATAAGTCTTAAATATTATTGTCACTGAGACTCATTCTGAAACTTTATGAGGTTGGGGTTTCAAGTTACGGAGACCGCAGCTTAAATTACAAAAAGGATGTCCATGAAGTAATGATAAGAAATCTTCTGATTAGTGTGCTCAAACCTGCAATGTGGCTTTTTCACTGGCCCTATACTTTACTGTACTATGAATTCATATTTCCCTTTGTATACTACTTAACTCAGTCGTAGAAGTACAAACACCCCTTTTTACCTCAATGCAGCTAAAATAAATGTCAATATTGCTCTTGTATGCCTGCTTATGATCACGTAAGGCTGTAATTATACATGCAAACACTGCCAGAAATGAAAACCAAACAGTTTATGTCTACTATTTTACGTCATTTTTAAATGCAAAATACAAGTTCCCATCAAAAGTTTGATGAACACAGAGCAATAAAATATGTTTCTGCAATGTGGAATCCGGGGATAACCCCTTATGCAAAGAGGGTGAATATGTAGAGTTGAAGTTATGAAAAATTTTATAAGATAAGTGAAAAATTCTTTTTGCATGCACTAGTGTGAACATTAAACATTACAAAAATGATATTCTGCATAACAAACTCCGGGGCCATGACTTTCTGCAAGCGCCTCAAAAGTAACTTGTCGCACGCCGTCAAATGCTCGTGCCGAGTCAATTTCACGTTATTATATTCAACGAATCAATGCGATTTGCACAACAATAATTTCTCACAATAAATATACACGAATTTAAGAATTTATGTACTACTTTTTAACATTTCAAAATCGCAAAAACAGAAAACAAAAATGATCAAAATTGTGTATTTTATGTTTATGAACAAACTTCAGGAATTTTTCGAAATAGTTTTCAATCGCGGGAGATTTAGTTTATAAGTAATAAAATTTAACATAGTGTTCTAATATTTTGCGTTGGCAGACAGCTTTGTTTGTGAAGATTAACGGTTCATGTTTGTTATTCTTAGATATTTCACTGTAAGTCGGGCGTCTGGTGACTCGAACCCAAGTTCAGGCTTTGCACACGCACGTCATGCCTGTTGAGGCCTAAATCGACGTTTCACCTCTTTCGGTCTAGATTTGTTGTTCGGCTCAGCTATGCGCCGTAACCTTTAGTTAACGCGCCTCCCAGCTGGGCGTACCTTATAAGCCATTCTTACGAGCCGGCATATATTCCGAATATACCTGTATTTTTGTATGGTGTTTAGTAGGTCATTTGGTGTGGCCAATAGATGTATTAACCGAACAGTCTTATTCTTTGCCTTTTTGTGTCTTGTGCATGTTTGTCACTGTGTTACGACCATTGTAAGGTGAGGCCCGGATGTGGCGGACGAGCATTTCAGGTAGATGTTTGTGTCTGTCGCTGCACCGGGGTTCGCGAAATAGTTATTTGAGTACTTCTCGCTCCGTTTAACCCTCCAAGTCAGGTTAAACGTTGTATCTTGAGTTGGATCTGGTGGCACCCATTTCTTTAGCAATACCCTGTAGGTACCTCAACACGCTTGTGCTGCGGTGTACTATTTTGAACCACGCCCATCTCCCTGAGCGCATTCGAGCCGAGGCCTTTAGCCTGTTTTTAACGATTGTCAGGGTGAGCGTGCCCCATTTCCCGGATTTGTTTAGCATTCTATACTCTCCCATTCATGAGTGTCGTAAGGTTAATTTGATATGTTACAGAACATCATAATTTTAATATAATTTTCTTTTTCGCTAAAAAGTCCCCCGCTTTTTCTCTCCGGTTACACAAAAAATCATCTGCTGGCAACTAAACTAAAAAATTATAATGAAAAGATTTGTACATTCCAAAAAAAAATCTTTCAGAGATCACAGTCAGGCAGCTGAAACCCAAAGCAGCACTGAAAAACATCTCAATACAACACAGGAGAGTACCACTTCATCGTTAGTTGCTCTAGAAGAAGTTTTTGATCCAGTAGACCTCGAAACAGACATCGAGACGAGCACTTCGGAAGCATCTAAGATTCCTCGATCATGCCTTTTTTGCAGTTTATCTCGTAAACGTTCTAAAGGTCGTGCTATTACACTAATTTGTGGAAATTGTACTTTTTTGTGTAAAGAGGTAATGCCGGTAGCACTTGAGAAACACGATAACAACATGCTTGAGAAATTGAGAATAGTAAAACAAATTCTTGTATATTTATTGTTGCCCAAATCGCATTGATTTGTTGATTATAATAACGTAAAATTGACTCAGCACGAGCATTTGACGGCGCGCGACAAGTTACTTTTGAGGCGCTTGCAGAAAGTCATGACCCCGGAGTTTGTTATGCAGAATATCATTTTTGTAATGTTTAATGTTCGCACTACTACATGCAAAAAGAATTTTTCATTTATCTTATAAAAATTTTCAAAACTTCAACCCTACATATTCATCCTCTTTGCAGAAGGGGTTATCCCCCGATTCCACATTGCAGAAATATATTTTATTGCTTTGAATTAATTAAACTTTTGATGGCAATTTGTATTTTGCATTTAAAAATGACGTGAAATAGTCGTCAATTACCACAACTTTCACAGCACAACCCTTAATGTTATCCCCGGATTCGGGATTGCAGAAATCGGTTTTTGTTTACATCAGCACAAAAAATAATTCATGAAGTTTAATTTAGCCGCGAGTCCAATGACGTAACAAAAAAGTTCACTGGCTCCCGTACTATATTAATAAACGCACGCAATACTTTACGAGCTGGCTTCCGCGCACAATCTCCCGCGTGAAACTAGTATGTTTTAAATGCGCAATGCGTCTTAAGCTAATTAATACATTGTTTAGTTCTATTCCCAGCAGAAAAATGGTTCAATACTGAGGTGATAATTAACTGCGAAGGTGATACAAATTGGCTAGTTACAAACCATATGCAAAAAGTATGTTTAGAAAGATCGTTCAGTTTAAGTTGTTTCAGTTACAATAAAATATATGTAGCAACATATTTCTTGTTAAAACTTGTTTATGGTGTCGTATTGGTACCACAGCACAATGTATGGTTCAGAAAATATACACAGTGGGCCAAAAAAAAACGGTAATCTCATATATCTTTGTAAGCTATTAATATTTTTATCTTCATCAGTGTTGTTATAGACCCTTAACCATATTAATTCTAGTATCGTTAAGAGCTTCATTACCGCACTGAGTGCGATAATGGATATTACCCCACTCAGTACGGTAATGGATAGATATTACCGCACTCTTTTTGTATATACAGTGTGTTTCACTTTACATGGAAGCACCCCTGTATTTTCTTTGTTTTTGTATGAATCGATTTGAATTTTTTACCAGTTGTACAACTCACCAAGAGGCATCTATTCATGTCCTTGAGCGCAAATGACGTTATTATCCTGGCCTACTACGATCAAGAACATGGGTCCTATTGTCAATATTTTGCATCGCGTTAGAGTTACAGCAAAAAGTTATTAAGAAAAGTTGTTTAGAATCAAAAGAATACCCCAAATACCGATTTTCGTTTAATAATTCGAATTTTTAATTTTCATCCATAAATTTGTCAAAGTTCCAAATTTCAACTTTTAATTTGGTATCAAATGGTGCCATGGAGAACTAACATTTTCATTATTGCTGCAAACGTCATTAGCTTTTAATAATGGCTGAATTACGTTTAACTGTTGCTGAGAAAGTAGAAATAATTAGAATTACTTGTGATAATGCAAGATCCAATAGAGAAGTAGCTAGAATATTTAATGGAATGCATCCAGGGCGTGCACCTATTTTTCCTGGCACTTAGTTTCTGACGATGCAGGCAGCGGCAAATTTTCGATGGTGCAATAGTTACATTTAATGCCATATCTCAGGAGGATTAGCGTCATAAACCGCCAAAATCATTTCCTCCAAGGGACACTCTCGAACTATTCTTCTTGGCCTGGGCTTAAAAACATTTCCAGTTAGATTAAAAAGTTGATTAATTTCTGAAACAGTTCCAGGATAAATAGGTGCGCGCCCTGAATGCATTCCATTAAATATTCTAGCTACTTCTCTAAGGATCTTGCATTTTCACCAGTAATTCTAATTATTTCTACTTTCTCAGCTACAGTTAAGCGTAATGGAGCCATTATTAAAAGCTAATGACGTTTACAACAATAATGAAAATGTTGGTTTAATGGCACCATTTGATACCAAATTAAAAGTTGAAATTTGGGACTTGGACAAATTTATGAATAAAAATTAAAAATTCGAATTATTAAACGAAAATCGGTATTTGGGGTATTCTTTTGATTCTAAACAACTTTTCTTAATAACTTTTTGCTGTAACTCTAACGCGATGCAAAATATTGACAATAGGACCCATGTTATTGATCGTAGTAGGCCAGGCTAATAACGTCATTTGCGCTCCAGGACAAGAATAGATGCCTCTTGGTGAGTTGTACAACTGGTAAAGAATTCAAATCGATTCATACAAAAACAAAGAAAATACAGGGGTGCTTCCATGTAAAGTGAAACACACTGTAGAAATACATTGAACCAGAGTTTATTGATGAAGATAAAATATTGAACAACACACGTTTGATTATGACCATATTAACGACACGAGTTTGATTGCCGCAAAACTCGGCTCACCGCCTCGTTTTTGGCAATCAAACTCGTGTCGTTAATATGGTCATAATCAAACTTGTATTAATAATATCAATGCAATTAATCATTTTTGCAACCTACAAAGTGTAAACATTTTGTTTTTCAAAGAAATATTTAGTGCATTAATTATTATTGAATATATGAATTTTTTTTGGCCCACTGTGTAATATGAATCGGTGAACAGAACAAGGCAACAAAGGAAATTTACGTCGCCAAGTACACGGCGAACGAAACAAAGAGCTCAAACATCTGTTCACCAGCAAATCGCCTCGATCCTACAAAAATTGTAAGAAAACCGTTACCCCCATAAAACAATAAATCGCGGCACGCGAACTCAAAGAAGCCCCCAATTCGCAAGTATAAACCGCGGCAATAAAAGGGCCAACGGATGGCCGACCAAACGGCGCCGCAGCGAAAATTAATAAACGCAGTTCGATCACTAAAACGCGCTTAAATCAGAGTGCGCCAAATCCAAAACTCCACATAAGGGTACCTGAAGATAGGAAAAATCAACCGCCACCTAATAAAACCAACCGCAGGGCGCTAGCACATATACAGGTGGAGTAAAAGCAGACAGCAAATACATGCGGCTGGAGCGCGCCCGGGAGAACGGCCGAAAAATTCAGCGGCCTTTGTAACGGAGAAAGCCGGACCACGACAAAATACAGCGGGCAAGGAGACAATATTACAAATTAAAGTATAATTAACGGAAGGAAGCATCCCAGAAAAGCGTAATGGGTCTCAAAAGTCTTATAAAAATAGCGCGCAACCGATCGAAGCATAATAAACTTTTTAACACACGCCATAAGAATAATACTTAATTAAGCTTTACGCGGAACACTGAATTAAAAATTCCAAGTTGAGCTAATTTTTACTCAAAACATAGCAAATTGGGTGTCGTTAGAATCGGCATTTCAACAACTATTGATTGCGATTAAAATCAAGTCGATAATTGATCACGCCGCTCAATTAAAGGCTATAATTCCGAAATATATCGAAATCGGGCAAAACATCCCTTCTACTTCGACCAATGAGCGTCGAGATCGCGTTGGACAAAGGACTGGCTCCTTTAAATAGTCAGACGCTGGCAGTAAGAAATTACTCAGCCAAGGAGAGTCCACCAGCCACCACTTCAGCTTCCAGGACTACCAGCAGCCACTTCAGCTTCCAGGACTACCAGCAGCCACTTCAGCTTCCCGGACCACCAGCAGCCACTTCAGCTCCAGGACCAACAGCCGTTTCACTGGACTTAGCTGTCTGCCGCCTTCGTGGGACTTGGAGTTCGAGCCACTTCAGCTTCCAGGACCAGCTAGCAGCTCCAGCCTCTCCAGAGCCTATCACCCTCGTGGACTTAGAGCCCATCCCACGCATTGGACTCTGCTGCCTGCCGTCTTTGGAAAGCCACTTTCGCCAACCGCCGCCTCCGCCCAGGAGATCACCACCGCCGCCGACGTTGCCGCCGCCGCTGCTCACAGCCCGCCGCCCCGTCGTCAGTCGCCACCGCCGCCGCTGCAACCGCAGAAGGAAGCCGCCAACCGCCGCCTCCGCCAAGGAGATCAGCACTGCCACCGACGTTGCCGCCGCCGCTGCTCTCAGCTCGCCGCCCCGTCGCCAGTCGCCACCGCCGCCGCTGCAACCGCAGGAGGAAGCCGCCGTCCCCGAGAGGCCTGCTCGGTCCGCCAACGTCCCAGGAGGATCACCCAGCGCCCGCTCCAAGCCACACCCCGGACTGCTTCCCGGAAGGACCGGACTGCGACCAGGCCGCGTTCCCCGCCTCCGGCCAGTAAGAAAGGCCGCCCCATCACCTCCCGCGTTCCCAGCGCCCGGGTCTAGAGGACCCTTTTGTGTATATATTTCTTGTCGTATTTTTTAATTTTTTTTCTTTTTTGTATATATAATATTAAGTTTGGTTTGTACCTATAATCGTGTCCATAGAAATAAAAGCATTAAAAGTTACACCAACCAATTACTAGAATCGACCAGGGTAACGCCCACCCCCCTTCTTACGCTGACGCCATTGTGGAATCTACCACTGAGCTTAGACTGAGGCTTGTTGTGTGTATGTATCTCCATCCAAGCAGATAAGTTTTTATTGAGCGCTAACCTATACTTTAAAGGCCACGACATCAAACTCATCTCTAAAAATGTTCATAAACACTGCAGTAAATTACTTTTTATCAATTGAGTTGTGACCTAGTGGAATGCTCTAATGTTAAAGTGTGACGTGGTAAATGCTATTGTTTTAAAAAAATGAAAAACAAACGTGGTAGATATTTACAATAATCGCGAAACTAGATTAACTTAAGTGTATCCGAGATCTAAAATACTTATTTATCTGGTATTGAAATATCTTTGTGATATGCACACAGCATGTATATTTTTTCCAAAAGTCTTGTTGCAATTTCAATTTAACAATAACAATAAGTAGAAAATTCAGCTTGAAAGTTGTGTAGCGACTTCTGGATTAAGGCTGTCATCTTCGCCATTCAAAAAAGTGTTATTAAAGCAGTTTAAAGTTTGGCAAGATAAGTTATATGAGCTAATATCGTTTAAACGAATTTCGGAAACTTTTGCAATCTTTGCTTAATACTTCTCGGAGATATTAAGTTCTGTTGTTTTCTGAATATCAGATATTTCAAAAATCTGTATCTGGAACGCACGCGCATTTCAAGAGGACACTTGATTTGATTGCTGATGGAAAATATGAAACCTTGAGCAGTTAGCTTTAGATATTAAAAGTCGTCAGAACTCACCACGAACTTTTGAATCTACTTTCACCCAGCTGAACTTTATCGTAATTAATGGTAGTTGTTAAGCTCCACTTAATGAAACCTTGAAGAAATTCGCAGATTCAGCTTAATAGGCGCGAAGTTGTAAACAGCAGAGTTGCCCTTCACGGAAAAACTCTCATTAAAAATAATTCAATTCATTCGTTCTCCTAATACCCATCGCCAATCGGATTAGAAGTTTTACTATTAGACGAATATATGTACAAGGGATGCGAATGATAAATTTTTCTGAAAAGCATCGCCTCCACGGAACTCGTGCCCTAACTAATCAAAAGGACTCTCGCACTTTATTAACTACGGATTTTCTGCGGATTGAACTTCTCGACTGAACTGAAGGTCAGTTATTAGTAGCTTCCCCAGCTGGAGAAGTTTGGAGTTTCACTCGCGAATCCCTGGGGAGGTTGATCGACATGTTCCCTAATACCAAGATTTGTGAAATCTTCATTACTTTCTTGGGCGATTTAGAAGCTGTCGTGGCGAACAGGTAATTTGTAAGTTGCACCCCACTGAGTCCGTAATTTTGGGGTGGTTGGCAGAACTTAACTGAACACGCGGCGATATTAGAAATGACATGGCGTGAGGAAAAAAGCGAAGTGTAACAAATTGAATTTCACGCAAGCTTTCCTAAAAATGTTTTTAAGTCGGTAACAGATGATACCCACTTCATTCCGTACGTACCTAGCTAAAATGTGAAAGACTTTTAATAAATGCCCAGATATTTCCATAAAGTCTATTACGCGAAAACTTGGCAGAAATTTAGAGTAGTTTTGCAGTTCTTTAGTAAAGAAAATATATGATAAAGGTTTCAGTACATCCAATTATGCCTTCGATTGTAGAAGTTAAAATCCTATATAAAACTAATCAACATGATACCAAGCCGTCAATGCAGCAGATAATTAATAAAATAATCAATCAATTGTAGTATATTGTTGGTGTATGTAAACTAGCTTTGTCGATATTTATAAACTATACAGAAATAGGTGCTTTAATTTTAACCACTTACAGATTTCGTTAAGCGAAACAACTATCCTATGTGCCATTTTTTTTCTAAAAACGCATATTTTTTAACAATATCCCTTCTCCCAAATTTGACGTTCCGTTCGTATCCTTCTATTATTCCTAATTTTATAGGAAATGGTTTCAATAAACATCTGGTTTTGGCAAGACAAACGTAGTTATGATAAATCAAAGTAAAAAAGAAAGCGAGAAAAAGTTCATCCTTAAAAAATATTTTATTACATTACGTCAATGTCAGCGACCAAGTAAGCTACTCAGTACAGTTATTATGATGAGAGATCTTTGTCAAGTTTTTTGACACACACACAAGAGAAGTTACTTAAAAGTGTCTTTCATTTGATGAGTTCTATAGCCAGTGAAAATTAAAGCATGTATTTCTGGAACAGCCTGTATAGAAGTAGTTGGTAGCCAATGGAGTAACGCTTGCAAGTGCTTCTTCAAGTTACATTCAGTTACGAGTAACGGGTTATTGACCGTAACCCAAACCGAGGTACTACTGCAGCTGTTCTTCACGCTCTTCACCTGTCCGGGTGTACCTTACATTCAAAAGAACTGTATTTATCCGAATCCATTCTGCCGGTCTGCAACCCCTTTAGCTAGTTGAAATGAGAGAAGGTCTTCCTGCAGCTACCTGCAATATGGCGCAGGTTCCTACTTGATGTCGTAGCAAGTCGAATCTAGTCTTTTCGCTGAAAGCAAAAATTCGGCACTTAACCCTACTTTAATCTTAACTCATGATCGGTTGTATTGTTGTAAAAATTTCAATTTGGCTCTTCTGTGTCGAAGTTTTAGGTATGCTTCGTAGAGCATACTCTATTTACGTATACACAGCTTGAAGGGGATAAATATAATACTCCTCAATAAATATGTTTGACTACACCACTGCATTTTTTATTGGGTATTGGTAAATATGTATTGATCTTCAAAAATAATATAGTCTGGGTTTTTATTTAAAATTAGGAAATACTACTTACCATTTTGCTTAAATTCAGAGTAGTTTGCATTCAGCACACAATCACCAGTTGTTCTTTTAATTTTTAAGGTTTTGGTTTTATTGAATTGGATTTATTTAGCAATAATATTTAGCTATCTTTCTCAGCGTTGTAGTCATTAACAGTAGACGAATTAAAACTTATTATTTTATGTGACAGTAACCGAAATTATGCGCACAAATCTTTTCACATGTTGCAACCAATTATTAGTTTAGTACATTTGTCTAGTGATTTAAGCTAACTTACGCTAACCTAATTCTAGGTATTTCGGCTTCGCTTAACCGCTGCCGCGCTCTATCGTCGTTTTCGAACAATTTTTTTATGTGTTTAATTTTGTTACGGCTACCTTTTGTATTTCAGACATTGTAGTAGTACCTGCTGCGATTGTTGGAGTTTATCAGTTCTCGATCTGTCTGAATATATTTTTCTGAGTGAAGATTTGTTGGCGCTCACAATATTTAGTAATAACATCTTGTAAGCAACCGCATGTCGTCTGCACTAGCTAGTAAGCCTGTAAGCATGCTGTCGTATCATGCGATATTTGAAGATTTAAGGGAATTAAAGCTAAAAGCTCCTTACATAAATAATGTAAGAACATAACTTTAGAGTGGACATCAAAAATCGATACCACTAATTTAATATAAGCAAAACAAGAATGCCAAAAACACAAAGTTATAAGCATCTAGAACTCCATGGAATTGCCAAATAACCATCTTATATGGTTATCATATCTGGCCCCTATCATTCTAAATAAAAATGGTAGTAAGTAAAACATGTGCGCATTATAAACAACAACAACAATAGACCCACTTCACCAGGAAATAAAAATCCCTCAATATACAATTTATCGGAGTTATGGTCACACTAACAGGTTTTGCACACAACAAGCTACCGGGTGGCCATAAATATCTAATATCACATTACTTTTGGAATCATCACCGTTTTATTAAAGTGATGAATCCAACTAAACTAAATGTCATTAATGTCATCACAACTAAAATTCCTAGCTGTCAAAAATTATTACAGATTGCAATAAGTAATGGGGTTAGAACAGGAGATTTTTATAATCGAGTCGTAGGCTAAACTGAAAAATCCGGGGCACATTCCCCTCCTCTTATTGCATTTTATTACATTACATAGGTACCAATACTTATTGTACCGGGTGGCCATAAATATCTGAGATCCCGGTAGCCATGGAATTAGCTACTTATAAATGTTGGTTAGCATTATATTTCAATTACCATAAGTATTGGTACCTATGTAATGTACTAATAAAATGCAATAAGAGGAGGGGAATGTGCCCCGGATTCTGCAGTTTAGCCTACGACACGATTATAAAAGTCTCCTGTTCTAACTTCATTACTTATTGCAATCTGTAATAATTTTTGACAGATAGGAATTTTAGTTGTGATGACATTAATGACATTTAGTTTAGTTGGATTCATCACTTTAATAAAGCGGTGTTGATTCCAAAGGTAATGTGATATCAGATATTTATGGCCACCCGGTAGTTTGAAATATAATACTAACCCAACATTTATAAGTAGCTAATTCCATGGCTATCGGGATCTCAGATATTTATGGCCACCCGGTATGTAGCTGTCGAAAGTGTATAAAATGCAGTGTAAATCATCAAACAAAAATGTGTGTAAAAAAGGAAACTCAGAAAGGATGTTAAGTTTTCCTAGAACTGAAGAAAAGAAAATTCCCACCACTATCCCTTAAAGTGTTATATCTAACTTTAACGTCCACACAATTTTCAAGCAGTAGCGAAAGGTCAACACTGGCTGAAATCGCAACAAATGGAGGTTCAGTTACTTCCCACCAAACCATATCACAGATGCCTATTTGGACATATGGGATGTAACTATAACTTATAGATTTTTCAGATATGCAAAGTATCTTCTACGACTGGAAAGCCATACCAACACCCTAGCTCTAAATCTACTGGACAGCAGGAACACAACTCAGACTGCACAGATACAACCCTCTAGACCCACCGAAGCGATTTTTTTTTTTGCCGCTTACGCCATTGTTTAGGCGAGTGACGTCAGGCTGCGAGACTACCGATTTAATCATATTAAAGTGAAAAGACCCGAAATACTATTTTGCGCAGAACCGGAATTTATACGTCAAGTAGATGCGTAGTAATGACAGTTATTCTGGCGTTGATTAAATGTGGTTTAACATGTAAATGCATGCTAGATACAGTTATTCTGGAGTTCATTTAATGTTATTTGGCTTGTAAACTAGCTTCTGCGCATTAATCGTCTTCCATTTCAAACAAATGTCTATACGAATAATGGTTATTTATACTAGTAGTTAGTTTCGATTTTACTGTTTTATGTGTGTATTAAGAAGTCAATACATATTTCTTTACATTGAGTGTGAGCAAATTAGCTCTCATTTAAATAGATTTGAGGCGCATATGTTTTCAGTTGGTTCAGCGCAGGTTGGGAAAACATCCGAATCATTGTCACATTGATTTTTCCGAACTGACATAAAAACGTAAGAGTTAACTTATTGCAAACTGGGCTAGCTGACAACAAAATAAAAAGTAATTTATAAAAGCATAAAGACATACGATATGTCGCTGTTCAATTTACACCCCAACCGAAAGACTACAGAAAACCGCGGCGTTACAATATTTCCGACACCTTATTTACGTCATACGTGTGTTTCACTTCCTACCTTCACACCCTTGGTCAGTTATACTTCCCTTTAAATAAGTTATTATATAATTATTAAATAATTTTACAGCAAATCGCTAGCCTGCTACAATCAAAAATAAAAATAAAAACCGAAAAATCAAAGGTCTAGTTTATTGAATAAAAGGTGCCCTGAGTCACGAAAATTTTCGAAATCCAAATTTTTATCGAAAAATTATTACAATTGTCACGATTTCATAAAATACATCATATCTCTGTATCTTCCTTACTTATTTTCATATGGATTTCAAATATTGACAATATTGTGCTACCTTTTTTATGATTCTGAACAACTTTCTCTAATATTTTGTCGACAAAACTAAGCCTACTATGGTTTTTTCATTTTTCGCATTTATTCTTTTGATCGCAATAGAGTACTGATTAAATTATTTCAAAATTTAAAAAATAACAGATCAAAGTTTGAAGTAGGTTATAAAATACATAAGGAAGATAGAGGAGTGTGAAAGTGGAAGTGTAACACACTCGAAATTTCTTATTTTCATCTTTTCTTTGTTAACTAGAGTAAGAATTAAACGACGATAGTGCGCGGCAGCGGTTAAGAGAAGCCGAAATACCTAGAATTAGGTTAGCGTAAGTTAGCGTAAATCACTAGACAAATGTACTAAAATAATAATTCGTTGCAACAAGTGAAAAGATTTGTGAGCATAATTTCGGTTATTGTCACATAAAATAATAAGTTTTAATTCGTCTACTGTTAATGACTACAACGCTGAGAAAGATAGCTAAATATTATTGCTAATAAATCCAATTCAATAAAACCAAAACCTTAAAAATTAAAAGAACAACTCGTGATCGTGTGCTGAATGCAAACTACACTGAATTTAAGCAAAATGGTAAGTACTATTTCCTAATTTTAAAGAAAACCCCAGACTACATTATTTTTGAAGATCAATACATATTTACCAATACCCAATAAAAAATTCAGTGGTCTAGTCAAACATATTTATTGAGGAGTATTATATTTCTCGCAGTGGAACTTTTATCCCCTTCAAGCTGTGTATACGTAAATAGAGTATGCTCTACGAAGCATACCTAAAACTTCGTGACAGAAGAGCCAAATTGATATTTTTTCCAACAATACAACCGATCATGAGTTAAGATTAAAGTGGGGTTAAGTACCGAATTTTTGCTTTCAGCGAAAAGACTAGATTCGACTTGCTACGACATCAAGTAGGAACCTGCAGCAATATAATCATTTTTTGGCTTGTGCCATATTGCAGGAAGACATTCTCTCATTTAAATTAGCTAAAGGGGCTGCAGACCGGCAGAATGGATTCGGATGAATACAGCTATTCTGAATGTAAGGTGCAACCGGACAGGTGAAGGGCGTGAAGAACAGCTGCAGTAGTACCTCGGTTTGGGTTACGGTCAATAACCCGTTACTCGTAACTGAATGTAACTTGAAGAAGCACTTGCAAGCGTTACTCAATTGGTTACCAATTACTTCTATACAGGCTGTTCCAGAAATACATGCTTTAATTTTCACTGGCTATAGAACTCACCAAATGAAAGACATTTTTAAGTAACTTCTCTTGTGTGTGTGTCAAAAAACTTGACAAAGATCTCCCATCATAATAACTGTACTGAGTAGCTTACTTGGTCGCTGACATTGACGTAATGTAATAAAATATTTTATAAGGATGAACTTTGTCTCGCTTTCTTTTTTACTTTCACAACTACGTTTGTCTTGCCAAAACCAGATGTTTATTGAAACCATTTCCTATAAAATTAGGAATAATAGAAGGATACGAACGGAACGTCAAATTTTGGAGGAGGGATATTGTTAGAAAATATGCGTTTTTAGAAAAATGGCACATAGGATAGTTGTTTCGCTTAACTGAACATAAGTTCTGCCTACCACCCCAAAATTACGGACTCAGTGGGGTGCAACTTACAAATTACCTGTTCGCCACGACAGCTTCTAAATCGCCCAAGAAAGTAATGAAGATTTCACAAATCTTGGTATTAGGGAACATGTCGATCAACTTCCCAAGGGATTCGCGAGTGAAACTCCAAACTTCTCCAGCTGGGAAAGCTACTAATAACTGACCTTCAGTTCAGTCGAAAAGTTCAATCCGCAGAAAATCCGCAGTTAATAAAGTGCGAGAGTCCTTTTGATTAGTTAGGGCACGAGTTCCGTGGAGGTGATGCTTTTCAGAAAAATTTACCATTCGCATCCCTTGTACATATATTCGTCTAATAGTAAAACTTCTAATCCGATTGGCGATGGGTATTAGGAAAACGAATTAATTGAATTACTTTTAATGAGAGTTTTTACGTGAAGGGCAACTCTGCTGTTTACAACTTCGCGCCTATTAAGCTGAATCTGCGAATTTCTTCAAGGTTTCATTAAGTGGAGCTTAACAACTACCATTAATTACGAGAAAGTTCAGCTGGGTGAAAGTAGATTCAAAAGTTCCTGGTGAGTTCTGACGGCTTTTAATATCTGAAGCTAACTGCTCAAGGTTTCATATTTTCCATCAGCAATCAAATCAAGTGTCCTCTTGAAATGCGCGTGTGTTCCAGATACAGATTTTTGGAATATCTGATATTCAGAAAACAACAGAACTTAATATCTCCGAGAAGTATTAAGCAAAGATTGCAAAAGTTTCCGAAATTCGTTTAAACGATATTAGCTCATATAGCTTATCTTACCAAACTTTAAACTGCTTTAATAACACTTTTTTGAATGGCGGAGATGACAGCCTTAATCCAGAAGTCGCTACACAACTTTCAAGCTGAATTTTCTACTTATTGTTATTGTTAAATTGAAATTGCAACACGACTTTTGGAAAAAATATACATGCTGTGTGCATATCACAAAGATATTTCAATACCAGATAACTAAGTATTTTAGATCTCGGATACACTTAAGTTAATCTAGTTTCGCGATTATTGTAAATATCTACCACGTTTGTTTTTAATTTTTTCAAAAAAGTAGCACATACCACGTCACACTTTAACATTGGAGCATTTCACTAGGTCACAACTCAATTGATAAAAAGTAATTTACTGCATTGTTTATGAAAATTTTTAGAGATGAGTTTGATGTCGTGGCCTTTAAAGTATAGGTTATCGCTCAATAAAAACTTATCTGCTTGGATGGAGATACATACACAGTGGACCAAAAAAAAATTTATATTTTCAATAATAATTAATGCACTAAATATTTCTTTGAAAAACAAAATGTTTACACTTTGTAGGTTGTACCAATACGACACCATAAACAAGTTTTAACGAGAAATATGTTGCTACATATATTTTATTGTAACTGAACCAGCTTAAACAAACTGAAACTGAACGATCTTTGTAAACATACTTTTTGCATATGGTTTCTAACTAGCCAATTTGTACATACACAGTGGGCCAGTGGACAGTGTGCTGCTAAGTGACCTGGTTTTTTACATGTAAAACATACCATTGCATTGGTTGTAGCAAATATTCTGTCAATGTCAATACGTTTATTTATTTAAACTACTGTTTTACATGCCTACATGATACTATACTTACTTACTTACTTACTTAATCCAAAACCTTTCTACCTTTCGGTGTAAGGTTATAGAGCTGAGTTGTAGTTTATGGATTCGGACTTGTCTTGCATATTTCTCTCCACTTCTTTCTATCCTTTGCTACTGTGCGGATTTCTTCCCACTTTATGTTTCTTGATTCTGTTGCCTCCTTTAGTTCCTCCTTCCACGTTTTTCTCGGTCTTCCTATCCTGTTCTTCCCTTTTGGTCTTGTTTCAAACACTTTTTTCACTGTTCTGTCCTTGTCCATTCTTATTACATGTCCCAACCACCCTAACTGTCTCTCTTGCACTGATACCGCTACCGCTTTAGTTTTTAAATTTTCTCTAAATGTTGTGTTTCTGATGTGGTCTCTCCTTGTTTTGCCCTCTATTTTCCGCAGGAATCTCATCT
The DNA here is from genome assembly GCA_940337035.1 of Agriotes lineatus. Classification (NCBI taxonomy): domain Eukaryota; kingdom Metazoa; phylum Arthropoda; class Insecta; order Coleoptera; family Elateridae; genus Agriotes; species Agriotes lineatus. The sequence goes on along the minus strand of CALNHX010004152.1, from coordinate 99,557 downwards.
CCATACTCTCGACCCTGCTCCTATGTTTATTCACTGTTGTCCATGATTCGCAGCCATAGATGAGTATTGGTGTTGCAACTTTTTTAAGTACTTCTACTTTTGCCTTTTTAGGTACTTCCTTTTTTCCTAGAAAAGAGGACTTTATGGAGTTAAATAGTCGTCCCGTAATTCCTACTCTTTCATTTATCTCGACATCTAGTTTTCCATTTTCCTGTATCCATACACCTAGGTATTTAAACTTCTCTACTTGTTCTAATTTTCTGCCCTCTATATATATACGGCGTCTTCTCTTATCTGGTGCTATTACCATTGTTTTGGTTTTTTCTCCGTTTATCTTCATATTTTTCTTTTTTAGTTCTAAGTTATATACATTCATGTTTTCCTGTAGGTCTTTCTCATTTTTTCCGAATATTACCATATCATCGGCAAAGAGTAGTTCTGATATGTAGATATTTTCCATGTTCCAGCTTCCTACATGGTATTTTCTTGTTTTTTTCTTACATTCTTTTATTACCTCATCTAATACTAAATTGAATAGTAGCGGACTGAGTACACATCCCTGCCTTAGGCCTATATTGGTCTTGAATTCCTCCGACTGCTCGTGTCTAGTTCTTATTACGTTTCGGCTGTCTTTATATAGTGCTTTGATGGCTGCTATTTCTGTGTAATTTATGTTTGCTTTCTCTAAGCACTGCCATATTGCGTCTCTTTCTATTCTGTCGAAGGCCTTTTCTAAGTCTATAAAACAAAGATGGATTTCTTCCCCTTTCTCTATGACCTTTTCGCTTAGCTGTCTGATTGTGAATATGTGATCTTGTACCCCCCGTCTTTCTCTAAATCCACTCTGTGTGTCTTCTATTGTCTTGTCTAATTTGTCTCTGAGCCTGGTTTCTAGAATCCTTGCCAATACCTTTCCTGGGATGTTTAGTAAGGAAATTCCTCTGTATTTACAGCATTCTCTTCGGTCTCCCTTCTTTATATATGGGTACTATGATTCCTACTGTCCAGTCTCTTGGCACTTTTCCTGCTACTAAGATGTCGTTATAGAGTTCTAGTAACCTTTCCTTGCCCGTTTCTCCTATATATTTTACCATATCTGGGGTAATTTCATCTATACCTGGGGCTTTTGCTAGTTTGGGCTTCCTTATTTCTATATCCAGTTCCTGTTTTGTTATTTTGCCTTCTGCGATATCTTCTGCTGTGTTCGTGTCTTTTTCTATACCGGAGTTTTCCCTTCCCCTCTTCCTTTCTGTTCCTCTCGGTTCTTCCCCTGCTGCCAGCAAATCTTTAAAATATTGTCTCCATCTTTCCATTATCTCCTTTTCATTTGTCAGTACATTTCCCTGTTTATCTTTGATGTTTTTTGTGGGTGTATTTTTCTTATTTCTCATTTGTTTCAAAGTTCCGTAAAATAGTTTCTGATTGTCGGCAAATAAATTTTTCATTTTGTTTCCGAATTCTTCCCACGCCTTCTGTTTTGCTTCCTTTACCTTGTTCTTTACCTCCGTTCTCTTCCCTATGTATAGATTGTAGTCCTCTTCCGATTTTGTTTGCAAATATTTGCGCCAACACTTTTTTTTCTTTTTTACCAGTGCCTTTATGTCCGTTGACCACCATGCCGTTCTTTTGAAGTTTGTGTTAGTCACCTTTGCCACTCCGCAACATTTTCGTGCTGCTTCTACTATGCATCGTTTTATCGTTTTCCATTTTTCTTCTATGTTTAGTCCGATATTGTTTGTCTCAAACTCCTTTTTTAGGTTGTCTTGGTACTTCTTTCTGATGTGTTCTTCTTTTAACATGTAGCTTTTAATTTTCTCTTTAGTTATTTTTCTATTTTTCTCTGTTATTTGTTTTTGGCTCACCCTCATATCTATTTGGAGTAGATAATGGTCGCTGCCTATTTCCGGTCCCCTCTTCACCTTGACATCTTTGATTTTTCGCCAATTCTCCCCTTTCACTAGGAAGTAATCAATGATTGATTTCTCGTTTCTGCTATGTTGCACTCTTGTATATTTGTGTATGTCTTTATGTATGAACTTTGTGTTCGCTATAACTAAATCGTTTGCCACGCAGAACTCCACTATTTTCGTGCCGTTTATATTTCTTTTATGCTCTCCTTGTTTTCCTAAAATTCTCTCTATGCCTCTATTATCATTTCCGACACTTCCATTTAGGTCCCCCATAATTATAATATTGTTTCCTTTGGTATCTATTTCTTTTTGCAGTTCCTTCCAAAATTGGTTTTTTATGTCCACTTTCTCGTCTTCATCAGGTCCGTACGCCACAATAATTTGCCATGTGTCTTCTTTTTCCTCTAGTTTAACTTCTATTGCCATTATTCTTTCATTTACATACCTTTCGTTTATTATAGTTTCTATTTTTTCCGGATGCACCACTAAACCTACTCCCGCTTGTGCCCTTTCAGATTTTTCTATTCCTGACCAAAGCATCCAATATCCCTTATGTAATCTCGTATGTCCTTCTCCCTTCTTCTTTGTCTCTGTTATTCCCATATAATCCAACTTTTGCCTCTCCATTTCCTCTATAAGTTCCTCCTCCTTTCCGTTTATACTTCTGATGTTCCATGTACCTATTTTTATATATTCTTGCTTTCCACTTTTTTGTTTCATTTCTCTACTCATGTCCGTGTCTTTTGCTCTGTTCGTCATCTTTTGTGTCTGTTTCTTTATTTTTAGGGTGCTTAGTTTTTGGAGGAGTCTCTTCTATGACTCTTTGTTCTCCTTCACACCACTTATAGCAATTTCCGCCTATTGTTATCTTCTATACATGATATGTATTATGCTGACATCTCCCTTGGTTTTGGTGGTAGTTGTCCTGAGGGTACTACTTCTGTAGGTGGTCTTAAGCTGCTTGTCTTTCTTAGAAACCAGGAATTTCTTCTGTATGTTCTGCCTTCGGGTGTTTTGATTTTGAATGATGAGTTTCTGGTATTCTTTCTATGACTTCTGCTGGCAACCATTCCTTCTTGTTATTTCTGTATAGTATTTTCTCCACCTTTTTAAAGTCTTTGTGCTGTCTAGAACCTATGTCGGCATACATTTTTTCTGCGTATTTAATTTTGTTTAATTTTTCTTCAACTCCTTTTATTACTTTAGGGCTGAATAGCTTCTTAGTTATTGGGATTAATGTTTGCGTCATTCGACTCATGAGTCTTTGTACCGGCGAACCTAGATCATCGCGTGGTGTGTTGCGATGATGTAAAAGGACTAGGTAAAGATCAGAATTTTCTTCGTTGCACTTGTGTATCAAGTTCTTTGCTTCTTGCACATAGCGTTCCGCTAATCCATTTGACCGAGGGAATCCGGGTCTTGAAAATCGGTGGTCAAACTGGCATTCCTTTCTGAACTTACTAAATTCTTCCGATGTATACTGTCTTCCATTGTCTGTTGATAATACGTCTGGGATTCCATGCAACGCGAACCATTTCTTCAGCACTTTTATGACTGTTTTGCCGTTCATGTTTGGTAGCTGCTCGAAGTCAAAAAATCCTGAACAACTGTCTGCAATTACAATGTAGTTTTTTCCTTTAGGTAAAAAATGTCCGATGCTACATTTGACCATGGACGTTCAGCTGCTGTTTGCAATAGTAATGATTCCTTAGTGTTATCTTTCTGTTTTTTCTGACACAATTTACAGTTTGATATGTAGTTTTTTATATCTTTGGTCGTAGCATGCCAGAAGACACTCTGTAGTACCATTCTTAATGTCCTTTCAACAGCTTTATGTCCGAGGTGACTGTATTTCAAAACAGTGTTTACCATTTCTTTCGGGATTAACATTCTGTCATTCTTAAATAGCAAACCTTCATAGTATGCTAATTGTTCCTTATAAGTCCAGTACTTTTGTATTTCGACTGGCAGCTCTATTTTTCGGTTTGGCCAACCTGTTAAGATTGTGTTTAATAATGTTTGCAATTCTTTGTTGGAGCTAATCGCTTGCATAACTTGCTGTGTTCTATTGGTTGACATTGGAATAGTTACGTGTATTAGCAGGTTATTTGGAATGTCCTTCATATCTTATTTTTGTATGTTGACAATCTCTACTTAGTGTGTCTGCTATTAATAATTCTAAATCTTTTTTATATGGGGTTGTATGGCATTAACTCAAATAAAATTCTTTGTAGTCTTGCCGGTGCTTCGTAGATAGATTTCTTGAATATTGCTTCTAGAGGTCTGTGATCTGTTTCTATCACTAGTTGTTTTCCCCAGATATACTCATGACTATTCAATTCACCTGTCATCTGTCAAAAAGTGACCAATGAACATCCGGAATTCTGACGTTTCTTGGCCAATCAAAAAAATATCAGTGGATATATCTTCCTAGAAGGTATTCAAGTGACTATTTTTAACAAATGCGATTTTTATTAGAAAAAGTCAATATTAGTGTTCTGTTACTATAGAAATTGCGTAGTTTGTTGCTAGATTTACTGAAAACTAATTTGAAAAAGTAGTTGGTTCATTAAATAGTCCCTCGAATACCATTCTTAGTCAAAGTTAAGTAGATTATTTTTGCGGTGGTGTTACTACTCATGTCCATTGCGCTTGGGATTAGGACTCGTGCTATCGCACTCGTCCTAATCGTACCAAAGCGCAATGGACATTCGTGACACCACCGCAAAAATAGTCGACATAACTTTGACTACTCATGGTATTATAAGTGAAAATTCTTGCACCCTACGAGTATAGTATATGCCTCTTTTTCTAATTGGCTATAGTTTCTTTGAGATTTAGTCAGAGACTTGGCTCAGTATGCTACTGGTCGGTCCTCCTGGAGCAACACTCCTCCTACGGCGGTGCTGCTGGCATCGACTGAGAGAACTACTGGTATTTTAGGGTTGAAATAACCTAGAACTGTTTTTTTAAACCCTTCTTTTATTGCTTGTATAGGTTTGTTTTGTTGGTTATCCCATGCCCATTCACTTTCTTTTTCTAACAGGGTTCGTAGTGGAGCTGTTAGTTCTGCTAGGTTTGGAATAAATTTTGCGAGGTACGTTGCCATGCCTAGAAATCGTTGCAATTCCTTTACTGTCGTTGGCGTTTTTAATACGTTTATTTATTTAAACTACTGTTTTACATGCCTACATGATATGTATTATGCTGACATATTCTATATGCGTTTTCTTCATAATGTATGAACATGGTCTCTGGACCTGCGCGTAAGAATGAAATCGGTGAAACTATTTTAATTCCTCTACTTACAAAAGCTTGTTCAAATGTTCAATGAGAGAATGTGGTATTGTGGGTGAAACATTGGAAAGAACAACTCGGATTGCAGTATTTATTAATCGGCGTATAGGTGTTTCAGTGTTGTTTATTTTTAGACAGCTGTGCTTATTGATGACCTCGTCTACTACAGATTGGTTTTCCAAATATACACAAAAGCTATTATTTGCAATTTTGGATGCAAATCGTATATAATTAGGGTTTACAATCTTACCTAAGGCTTTGACATAATCTTTGTGTGTTAAATCCTCTATGGTGTCGATAACGATTGCTTGATCCTTTTTTGGGAACATGGAAGTGTTAGATTGTGCAATAGACGTAAATGTATTATTTTTATTTGTAAGGGATTCGTTGGTAAGGGATAGACGGGAACTCCTGTACTCAGGAGCATCCGGATTAGGATTTTGCATATTGTGAAGGCAAGGAGGAGGTAGTTGCATCCCGGAAAGGCCAACCACCTCTAATCACCCCAAAACACTCTCGAAAAAGTCCGCACTCAGACCCGGCAAAATGATAATGCATCATACAGCTAGAACGTCCATCGCGGTCAACCAAGTCAAGATTTATGATCAATAAATTAAACCATCTAATTCCTAATAAGAATTAATTATCTGAAATAACTTAGTAAGTGATATCCACAAGGGTTATCGGATTCTGAGGTTAAGTAAAAGAGTAAATATTTACGCTTGATAATGTGGAAAATACTATTGATAACAGACAAAGTTGAAGTAAATTAAATTCGTTCATATACAGACACATAATATTGTATCAGCATAAATGCCTTAAGAATAAATTTTTGTCCGTCTGTCTGTCTGTTGGCAGTATAGCTCACAAACTATTTGTCGGAGGAAGACGATATTTTGCATGCGTATTATATATCTACCTCGCATGAAACCGGTATAATTTCATATAAATATATACAGAGTGAGTATCTTAAAAAAATAAAATTTCGTTTATTTTTGTGTTTTGAAATAAAAGGAAGTAATAACTTTCACATAGGTCAGGCTTTACATTTGCCGAAAACAAGACTCAACCGATAAAGGATAATGTCACAAAAGAGTAAAAATGTTTCAACCATTACACCGCGCTCTTCATGAGACGCGCTCGCCGGACTTTTCCCGAAGAGACTCGGTAGCGCAGATGGAATTCCGCCGAACTTATATCCTCTGCGGAACCTTGGCCAGGATCGAGCATTCTGCAGAGCCGCAGATGCGGCGGGTTCAAACCCCAGCGGGGTACATTTTTTTAAATTTAAAAATGTATTTAATTTATTAGAAACGTGAAGATATTTGTACTCCTAACTTAATTTGGTTTTTAATAGTATATTATGTATAAAGTTTTATAAACGTCATTTTAGTCACGAGTTTATTAATCACGAGCGAAGCGCAGCGCAGCGAGTGTTTAATAAAATGAGTGACTAATAAGTTTATAAAACGAGTTGCATACTATACTTTTTCTACGACCACAAATTTAGACAATATAATATTATTTCATTAAGATTTTGAAAATTATCTTAGGTTAAATTATGCTTGACAAACGTCAACGTTGACTGTTGAAAGTAGAAAACTAACTTGATTTTTGCCATTAAAAAGTTCAGTCCGTGACTAAAGCGCACGAACCCACGGCTTGTGAAGGTGTGTTTAAAAGATTACTTAGCGTCATGGAAACATTTACCATAAATGGCATTTTAGTTACAAGAGTCAAAAAAATTATTTAGTGTTACAATGTCAACGAGGGAAGTTCTGCGTAAAGCCCTTTACAGATTTTTTAAGATATATTTCTTTCATTCGAAAGAATCGGATTGGTAAGTGAATAAACTTGGGCTTGCACTTGACCACATAAAACAGCCGCGATCGCAGAGAAGTCTTTGCTCCGTAAAGGTCAAACGCCTATAAAGCTGGGTACTGACTTGAGCAATTTTACGCGCACGAACGTGTGTGCGCGTAAGCCGTTCGTGCGCGTAAAAATGCTCAAATCAGTCCCCAGCTATAAAATCGACAGGCGATGGATTGCGTTCGTGCGTGTTGCCGCGTACGCGCACGCAAATTCGGGCTGGTACTGACTAGAGCAATATTACGCGCAAACCGTTCGCCTCGTAAAAATGCTCAAGTCAGTAACGCGCTTTAGGTGTAGGTTTATATGAACTTATTTTCATTAAATGGCATAAACAAACACTTGATCATGATTACCAGTTGAGGTAACATCTTCTGCGCGGTTAACTCACTACAGAGTAATGTTATTTGCAAATATGCAGTGTGGAAATAAAGTAACGGATAATTTCATTATACTTCGTTGACATTTTTTTTATGTAAATATCTCGAAGGGGTGTAGCGATTTTGTACATAGGGAATATTTTCAGCTGATTTTCAGTTTCTTATGTAATTGGTCTTTCATGATATGACATCATCGACTTTTTTCTTAAATGAGAACCTGTATTTTTATATTATTGATTTTGGTAATACTTTTTATGTTGTTTTCGATGATATAACATTTTCAATATGTTATATCTAAAAAAAAAATCGAAAAAAATGGTTTTTAAGTTTAAATATTAAAAACCAATAAAATGAACAAAATAAATTTAGTTACCGGTGGATAAAACAAAAAAAGATTAGTTACATGTCAAAATTAAACGATTTGTGAATGTCATAACAAAATAAGCGTCCTTTGCTTTTTCTAAATTAGAATTTATCTTAAAACGAATTTAACTATTAATAAAAAATGGTACAATTAAGCGAGACACAAAGAATTGAATTTGTTATTATTTATTATTGTATTTTTTAATTGTTTTTTTTAATTTCATTAAAAACGAATGTGCCGCTAATGACTTTCTGTCAAACGTAAGTAACTAGATTTATTTGGCTCATTTCATTGGTTTTTAATGTTTAAACTTTAAGACCATTTTTATAAATTTTGTAACATGTAACATATTGAAAATTTTATATGATTGAAAACAACATAAAAAGTACTACCAAAATCAATAATAAAAGATACAGGTTGTTATTAAAAAAAAACTCTATGACGTCATAACTTTTAAAACAAATGACATAGCAACATAAAGGTAGTTGTAGTGTATGACCTACAATAAAAATCGCTATACCCCTTCAAGATTTTTTCATAAAAATTAATATTAATAAAGTTAATGAATTTATCCGTTACTTTATATCCACACTGTATATAATTATCTGCGTAACGAGCCTTTCCTCAAAATATAAGAGTTACGTAAGTATTGTGTATATAAAAGTTGTAGGTACAAAGTTGGTGCACATTACTATAATATTACTTCCCTCGTCTTAACGACGAAGGAAGTATTGCAATTGCGAGAAATCGGGGTTCCTAGATGACGGAAAACAGGTTTTCTCAATTCCATATCTATCTGTCTGTCTGTCTGCCGTTGGCGGTATATATCAAAAACTATTTGTTGGAGGAAAACGAAATTTTGTATACTCATTATACATCTACCTGTCATGAAACCGGGAAAATTTCTGAAAAATGTATCCTGGGTGACTATCATAAAAAATAAAATGTTGCTTATTTTTGCTTTAACTGAGAAATACATAAAAATCATAATTTTTACATAGCGTAGGCTTTATCTCTGACAAAAATGGGCTCCAATACAGAATAAATGTTGTATAAGACAAAAAAAGCAACGAATAAGTACGTTACTTTAAATGTATGCATTGCAGGAATTCGGAGCGTTCCGATGTCTCAGGCATTGAAAGCCCGCTTTACTCGTGGATTAGCAACGCGCATGTAGGCGCCTGAAATCGAATTCCGGCAGGAATACCTTTTTATTTGCAAATTGATTTAATTTGAATTGCCAAGCGTTTCAGTATTATAAGGAACGTTCGAAATATTTGTACCTCTAGTTGCCTTTAATGTTTCAAAATATTTAGTGTTACAACTTCCACATGCGAGGGATTTTTGAGTAAAACCGTTTACAGCTCTTTTTGATTGTAGTGGTAACTCAAAAAATTGTGGCGACCCAAACTTACCTTTCTTTTAATAGCACACCCTGTATATGGGTAGTTAAAAATTTTTTGTCAAAATGCTAATCATTTTAATACAGAATTGTATGGGTCTAACGTTAACAGAGCTGTAGGTATTAACGATTTTATGAAAAAAAAATTGAACTCCAGGCGGCTGCTATAAGTAACACTGATCTATTAAATAAAAGAAAAAGCTAAGAAAAAAATATATTTGATACTACCGTTTGGGTAGTTATGGGTATTAATGCTATAAGCCAAAGTACAGAGCTTGGAAAATTACTTTTAAAAAGTAATTAATTACTAATTACCAATTACCGCCCAATGTAGTAATTTAATTACCAGAGATTCAATTACTCACAGGAAATAGTAATTCAATTACTAATTACTTAGTAATTGTAATTGTACAACATCAATTACTTTATCAATTACTTTCAATAAAAATTATTGTCATATAGTAGTTGTATTTAGTAGAATTTTCTTGCAAGTTGCAACTATCATTAGTGTCGTGTTGATTCATAATCCTTATCTAAAAATGCTTAATTTTTATGTTTTGTTAGCTATAGTAACCTAATACTTTATCACTCTTTAAGGTTTTTTGATAATTAAATCTTCTAGCTACATGCACCGTTCACCAAAACCAAAAGTTTTTAGTTTGTTTTGATGTAAGATGTAAGTAAATAAATAAATTCAAGGATAACAATTATACAGGGTGTCCTAAAAAAATGGGACACCGATTTGGCATAGATTCCTTAGGTTATAATAAACCGATTAAACCTAATATACTTTAGTACAAAGTCCCTTCAGTAAGAAGGTATAGGGACTAGGAAGTTCAAATCTATATATTTTTTTATATTAGTTTCCACATAAGTTATCACTAAAGTTGAGCTTTTTATCACGATTATGTATTTAGTTGCCGAGGCCCGAAGGGCCAAAGCAAATAAACCACACAAGGATTGAAATGGAACTCCCAGTGCCCAGGGGTAAATTATTTTTTTAAATCGAGAAATAGCGAAGTTACAACATTTTAACCAACTTTTATAGGTTACGTTCACGTCGGTTGACGTTTACCTATCGCCCAGCCGCTTACAAAAAGTTGTAAAACAATGGATTACTTTGCCGATTTCTCGTATTTTATTTGACGATTACGTTTTTCACTGCCAATTAAAAAAAAAAATTTTGGAATATGAAGAAATGTCGAATTTAATTTTGGCTAGATTTTGTTATGATATTAGAAAAAATAGCACGCTGAATATGTTATAAAAGTGATTTTTACATGTTCATGATAAATGAATCCACTCCCTTTGCATCACTCGTTCGTGAATTAAACGTTGAAAAACTTTCACTTTTCTTAACTTGTAGAACAATCTATTATTAAATACCCTTAACATGACGCTGAATGACAAAAATATGTAACTTACCTAAGTATACAGGGTGGAGCATTGGATTTCTTAAGTGTTTGACAGCAAATTTCTATTTAGATTTTGTAGAAGAACGATCCAATTGGCGTAACTTGAGCATTTTTTGTTGGCTCTGTTTGAAAATACTTTTTTTACCCCTTTATACGAAAGTGACATTTTCTGTCGCCTGTTAGGGGTATAGGAAAAATAAATATACGTTTGGGTCCCTGGTTGGTTTCCAATGGCAGTGGGAGGGAATAACATTGACTGCCGTTGCCATTAGAGACGGGAGACAATGTGATTATTATTAATAATAAATCAACTAGCCTTCTGGTTTTCATATTTAAATATTTTTGAATGCAGCTGATTACAAGAGATAGTCTCATCATAAAATGTAAGAGTGTTGTATGTATAACTCTGAACTAAAACGTCATTTCATCCCTTGCATGATTACAATAAATTGATTAGGTACTGTTCTCGCAAACTCTGAAGAACTAAACTACATCTGCGGGAGGGAATTGTACATTTTCCTCCCTAGTAATACAAATAGTTATTAAAAATGTATTAGGTAACTTCTGAAATGATAAAACAAAATATCAATTTGGTGTTGATCAGGACGATTGAAAGTTGACAGATGACTGATAAACCTAGTTGAAAACGGCTGATTGAAATAAGAATTCTTACTTTAGATACAAAAACAAAAGCCATTTGCTCAAGCACGTAACAATGAAGTCATTTTTACATTCAAGTGACCTTTATACTATGTGTTCAAAAAGAAATTTTTAGAATTTTCAATGGCGATATCAGCGTATAATATAAACTTATGACAGCAACAACAGTGATTATTCTAATGAATTCTAAAGCTTGCTGTTGCCATAATATAATACTTTTATATTCAATGGCCAACCCTTAAGTAATTCCTTTTTGAACACACCGAATAAGAAAATTACTGTGAACGCTCGACAATTAAATTGCTCAGGTTGCTTTCATATTGTCACTTCAAATTTCAAAATGTTATTAACATCTTTAATAATACCTATTGATTTTAAGTTTAGGGAAATAAAATATCTGAAATTACGTAAATTGGGTCACTATACACTGTTCTTTTAAAAAACTAAATGGAATTTTGTGTAAAATCATTAAGAAGCCAATATTTGAATGTCTCGTAATTAGCAAGGGGTTTTTTAATAATAATCGAAGCTAACATGCTGCAGCCAGTATAGAAAGCAGCATATGAGCATTACAAGGCAAGAAAGCGACAAAGAATGGATAATTTACAAAATGTTCAATGCAAGAATGCGATAAACTTATGCGGCGGCGTTTTAAAATTACCATACGCCATAATGCATTTTTGAGTCAACCAGACATGGGATTTTGCAATTAGGTACATTTTATATATGTGTTTTCTATTGTTTAAATGTTGTTATCGGATTTTGTCCGTTTAATTCAATTCCTCACTCAAAAACATAATTTTCTTGACCTAACGTCTGTTACACTTGCACGGATCGTTTAAAACAAGCAAATTAAAATGAATAAATAATCATTATGAACCAATATCGTCGAATGAATCTATTTAAAATTATTATTTTACCGTAGGTATTGTAATCTGTAATGTACTTACCGCAAATATTCTTATAGCGTCTTACACTTAGCGTCTCTCACAATAAATATTGTCATTATCACAAGCTACAAATACACGCACTAATGTTCGTGGACGCCTCATACAAAATGCAGAAGTTGCTGTTATTCGACCCGTCAGAGGAAATAATAAATTATATTGCGCAGGGAATACCCTGCGATTTGCTTAATATGTAACTTAATAAGAACTTATCTCATTTATGCGTTATGTAGATCTAGCACCCTATCGAGGTCAGTAATTCAGTAATTGAAATACCACAAGTAATTCAAATACCTATAAAGTAATTTAAATACTTTAGAGTAATTTAATTACAGGAAAGTAATTGAGTAATTGAATGCAGTAATTAATTACTTTTAAAAGGGAATTTTCAAGTACTTTCTAACAAAGACGGCAATTCCCAATTACAATTACCTCATTTTGAAAAATAATTCAATTCCAAGTCAAATCCACAAAAAGGAATTTAATTAGTAATTTAATTAAAAAGTAATTAATTACTGCCCAGCTCTGCCAAAGTACTTAGAGTCGGTGCCAGTTTTTTACAGTTAGTGGACTTATCTTTTTCTAAATAACAATTTTCATCAGCCAAGGGTTGACGGCTGTTATCATGATCACTGTGACAAATTTTCTTTGCAAGGGTATTACCACGGTGACAAAAACTATAATGGTTTTCATTCTACTTGGTGTCTATCTTTTATGAGTAATAATTCGTATTACTGTGGTAAAGTTTTTCCAATTTCAGCTCTGGAAGTAGAGGTTTTCTTTACTACATACCAGCTGTACAAAATTATAAATTCAGTTCCTATGCACATACACTTGTTTGGACAACTTAAATAAACACGGGAGTGCATCTTTGAATTTCGCCTAGCAGGCGCCCGCATATACAGAGTGATGCACTCGTTAATATAATTTGTAACGCCCCATTTCATTTATGCGTTACCTTTGTATTTCGCTCCTCGGTGCAGCTGCATCTATAATTTTATGCTCACCTCTCCGGAAAAGAGAAGAAGAATTTAGTTTTTCCGAAAAGCGCTCGACCTTCGATAAGCGGTACCTAAATAGGATGTTTGGCGAGTGGTCTTTTTCGATTCCAAGCAGTGATCTCGCGAACAAATGAAGCCTACAATGGAATTTGGCATGGCTTAATCGAGTAGGCTATTTAGCCGTGACTTTGTTTTCGTAAAATTGAAGGTATGAGCTGCGGCGTCTTCCTGAAGACACGTTAAGCCGATATCCATCTCTGGTGAGATTTTCTATTTAGTTTTTTTATTTTGACCAATTTCGTAGTACTTAGGCTTATTCCTGCGGCCTATAGCTGTAGCCTGATTTTACTGCTGCTGTTGTTGCTACCATACCACAATATGTTATCGTCTGTCAATCTGCTGTTTTGGAGGCGGCTGTAATTGAAGACGTAACAATAAGCACATGTTACTTTAATTTCAGCGTTGATGTGTCGATTAAGGGCATTAGTTCCTATAGTATTGCATATTTTAAAATGCGAAGGCCTTTGAATCTAATAAACCGAACCCGTTAATGTTATAATAGTTTTTGGCAAACGCTGTAAGGCGTTTTTATGACTTAGAGATTGAACACCTGGTTTACAGTAATTTCAAGTAAACAGATTTTATGCCAGACAATAGGGCTACAGTTCATAAATTAGCTGGATGGCTGCACTGAATCCGAATTTTAATTGTTACCTACCGCATTATTTTATGACACTGTAAATCTGAGGAAGTTGACTTTATTTACCATATTTTCTTGACTGCTCTGAAGCAGCAGGTGCTGCCTGATATATTTTCTTCTTTGATCATTCCAGACTCACGAACTAATTGTAAATATTGATATCTGTTAAGATTAACCTGTGGGAGAAATTAAAGTTGCCATTGTTACTGGTAATCGTTGTTATTTTGGTACATCCCGTTTCAATCTGTGAGTTTTTTAAATAGGTATGTGGCGAAAAGTTATGTCAGATACAATTTATTAGCTAGATTTGGTTTATGTTGTGTTTAACGGCAGAGCCCCCAAGATATGTTAATTTATGAAGTTTATTTAATAACCATAAGGATCGCTGCCTAGTCTTTACTCACACCACTCTTCTGCCGAAGGTTAGAGCTAGCTAGCTACATTCTTAATAATTCAAAATAAAGTCGCAGTTGTAGGTTCACAGTGAAGTGTAATAATTACATGAAAGAATATTTAGTAGAAACCTTTATTTTAACTTTTGTAGGCACTTAAAAATTGGTTAGTGCCTACAAGACCCCACGCGACTAGTTTTAAGAAACATAAAAAAAGGTTTATTCAATATTTGATATCACTCATTACCGAATATGTGGGTGTGTAGGAGAAGTACGAGTATATAAAACTATCCCTTTGATCTTTTTTAAGGTCTTTGGATTTTGCAATCATTCTTTGTAGGATTTATTGCCAAATGTCTCCGAAACTTTTTTGTGACCTTTCAATAATCATGCTATTTCTTTGGATAATTTTCCACACAACAAAATGAAGAATATTAGAATATAGCCCTTTTGGAAGACAAATGTAATTCCGTTTTCAACGACTAATTAAATAAAAATGATAGATAGCAAGATAGAATGGATAACCAATATATAGGCAAAATGCAACAAAAAACGAAAATTCGAATATAAAACATCAACTTAATAACTTCTTAATATTCTGAGCAACTGGATCAAACAGAATACCATCATCCGTTGCACGAGTAGTATAGGCGAATCACGCAAGTAGAAATATCTGATTTGATAAAAGCGCATGGAATTTATTGAGCGAAGTATCAAAAAGCGTAATTGAAACTCCATCGAGCTTTAAAAAGAACTATTCGAATGACATAATTACGTATGTCGGCTCACGATAAGGCCCAAAATATTGCATCAAGAAATACATATACCGATACGTTTAATGTTTTGATATCGAAGTGCTGGAATTCGCAAACCCTGAATTTGAAGTTTAGAATCGTGACCAACGGGTTTAACTTGCAACCACTGCTCTCCAATCTGTCCGTCTCTTCATTTCGATATCTCCGAGTCTGAAGGCTTCAAGTTTAATATAACCTATTTATAACCCCCGTCACTACAACTTATACAAGTTAAATTTAGATGACAGCACGGCAAAGATTACTGAATTTAATGAATCTCGGTTTTAAACTTTAATAAAAGCTGAGACTTTACCATTTCTAATATTTATTATTGTGTAAATGCACATTCAGCTTGTAGCCTGTAGAGTGTAAGGCTATTTGCTACATTTATTTTCTTTGGCTATTTGAAACAGTCGGGAGTAGTTATAGCATGTCAGGAATAAGAAATGTAACTTTAACATTTTAGAACAAACTTTCGTCAGGAATTTCGGCATTTCCAAACTTTGGCTTTCCATTAGGCGCATAAAATATCTGACGGTACTGGCAGATCAGTTTAATAATTTATCGACTGCCTCAGTACGAGCTCTTAATGAGAAAATCATATTATAATACTGTAAAGTAATTGAACTAATATCAATTTGTAAATGATGTCTTTAGAGAACGGGTGAAATGTTCGCAAAGATGATTCGAATTATAATTTAAATTAAAAACCAATACTAATACAAGTAAAACCCACACGCATACACGGAAACATTTAAACTGCTGACTACAATTTAAAGTACAGTGACTGTGTTATGTAAGGCTGGGCGATATTGAAATTCTGATATCGATTATCGATAACTAAGAAATATCGATACATATCGATATATCGAAATATGGATACATATCAAAATATCGATATATATATATATATATATATATATATATATATATATATATATATATATATATATATATATATATATATATATATATATATATATCGATAGCTATCGATAACTATTGATAAATGTCGAGAACTATCGATAAGTATCGATACCTATCGATAAGTATCGATAGTTATCGATTAATATCGATAGTTATCGATTAATATCGTTAAATATCGATAGTTATTGATATTTCTGGACAAATACCGATAGTTATCAATATTTCTGGACAAATATCGATAGTTATCGATAAATATATGTATATAGTAACATGTGAGCAAACGAAAATGAAATCAAGCTTGTCTTTGAAATATTTGTTTGCGTTGGTGGTACTGTAAGTCTATGTTATATTTTATGTTAGCAGGTTAGATTTTGCTTCAGTTTGTGTCAAAATTGACGGAAAAGCTAACCTGCTTACCTCGAATTTGACATAGACTTACAGTGCCACCAACCCAAACAAATATATCAAAGCCAAACTTGATTTCATTTTTGTTTGCTCACATATTACTATATACATATATTGATCGATAACTATCGATATTTGTCCAGAAATAACTATCGATATTTAACGATATTAATCGATAATTATCGATAATAATCGATAAATATCGATATTTATCGATAACTATCGATAACTATCGATATATATTGATATGTGCAAAACCTGGAAATATTAAATTTAATATCGATATGTCGATATATCGATACACCGATAAATATCGATAACTACCCATAACTATCGATATATATATATATCGATATGTGCAAAACTTGGAAATATTAAATTCAATATCGATATATCGATATATCGATACATCGATATTTAAAGAAGAGTATATCGATAAACGATATATCGATAATATTATCGATATATCGATATATCGATAATATTATCGATATATCAATATTTTCACCCAGCCCTAGTGTTATGTACTCGAGAATGTAGCATATTACTGCCTCTTTACATCGGAAACCGATAGCGCAATGTAACGTGTGGGTGTTGTTTTATTTTATGTCGGTCTTTAACCAGTTAACGCCCAAATGAATTTTTGTTGGAAAAATTTTTTAAAACCTGAATATGTTGTTCTTTGGAACCCCCTGAAAGCAATAGTATTGATAAAAATTAAAAAGGGCACTCTCTTTTCAAAAAGTGCTGTCCTATAAATAGGACGCTGGGAGGATGTGTTCATATTATTTATTTGTCGTAATAAAAATAAAATTCGAAAATTGAGAAACTAGCATGTTTTTCAAAAACTAACAAAACAAAAGTAATTATAACTGTCATAGTAAAACTAAAAATCATTGGCAAGCAAAAATTAAACATTTAAAAGAAATTATAGAAACTGAAAAGAGTAATTTGTAATGTTTTTCGAAGATATTTTGGAAAAAAACAATGCAACAGTACACTTGCTGCAAAATGTCTTAGGTTTACTAGAGCAATTTGGATATTACCAATGTCGTTACTTTCAACATTTTCCAGAGGATGACCTTTGTCATCGTACCCAACAGCATCAGAAACCGTAGGTTTAGATGTCGAAGAAAAGAAAGCTAAGCGGTATACCTTTTGGAATTCGTTTACCGTCTACAAGTTTTAGGTATTTTACTGCAAGAGCTTTTCTGAAATCCTTCATAAAATTGATTTTTTGCCATGAGTATTTTGGTATAAAAGAAATGCGTTTACGACAGCCATATCAATAATGCAGGTCACAAAGCACCAATACTACTTTTTTCTTCTCACCCAAATACCATGTTTTCTAAAAGTCAATCATGTTGATCATCACCCTCATATATAAGTTATAATTATAGATCAGCCTTGGCTGAAGAACGGCACCACGTTATGTTTTTTTTCTTTGACCATCCAGGAGCAGACGCTAATGTTCAATTGCATCAAAGTTTTTTGCCAATGTCACATATTTAGTGTTGTTCCACTTTGCGGGGAATGCATTCTTACTCATTATTACCAGTTTACAGTCAAATCTGAATACAAAATTTGATACAACGATGGCCAAAATAGTGAAAACAATCCCTGTAACACCAGCGTCATATTTATAGGACAGGCAGATTTATAGATTCATAGAGAAAAATTTAATAAACAATAAGCTAAATTTGTATTTGTCATAAAAAACTTGATCTTATAGCATGCTAAAAAAACAAAAAATATTTAGTTATGTGGTGTGGTTTACACGAAATCACTAAAACAAACTTATGGTGAAACGAATAAAAAAATACACAATATAGTCACATCGACAGGCGGGGCACAATAACTGATTCTTGAAAACTAAGTACGGCTCGATAAACCCTTGTGCATCTATTTTTAGCCGGTATATACCTGGAACTAATCAATTATCCCGAAGTGGCCGTAAAAAATTCCTACACACATTGTCCTCTAAATAGGACGATGGGCGTTAACGGGTTAAAGAAAATGAAAGCTCTAGCCAAAAATTGTCATTATTTTTCTTAATTGCTTGTCTGTAACAATTAAGGAAAATATTTAGTAATCTGAATAACATTAATTCACAACAGGAAACACTCATCTATGGATATAAGCCGAAAAGTTGGCTTTTTATGGACGATGCCTGCAACTGCTGGTCGAGGCGATAGCCGAGGCAAGCAACCAGGAAAATCCATAAAAATCAGTTTTCGTTCCAGATGCATATTAACTTTGTCCGGCGACCGTATTATTTTCAAGAACAAATTCAAGTGGAGTGTGAATGATAACAGTTGTTGAGGACGAAAAACGTTTGCGGACATAAATCGTTTACCGACGAAAAGCGTTTGCCGCCGTAAAATGTTTGCGGGCGAAAAATTAATGGTATCCAAACAAGTAGCATTTTTCGCACGTAAATGCATCCGTATAATCAAATTTTACAGAGATGTTGACAGAAAAAATATTGTAGTCGGTAAGATCGAAGCTACACTCCCAGAGGGAATATGATCTTTATTACTCAGACGCCTTCGTCTCTCGGTTAAGAATACTCAGTTACCGTTCTGGGTAGGGTAGGGTGACACTGTAAACCTAATGGGCTAATGGCGGACCGGATCACTACCACGGCCTGCTTTAATTATTTTTCTTCCAACCGTGTGATAGTATGATATGCAATAAATAGATAAATATAAAGAAGAACGCCGTCTGTTCAACGTTTATGTTATCCAAATGAACGTTGTGCAGTTGCTCTGTTTGGCCCACAAAGTACTACATGCCTACAAGCTAAGCCTCACCTTCATCAGTTTTATTACGAGAGATGGCAAAGGAGGACAAAGTATAATAAATGATGGAAAATATTCTCTGTCTAATGAGAAGAAAAGCTCTTGTGTTATGTCTGCTAGTTTAGTTTTAAACGTTTAGATAGCGTTTTAGTAAAGCACTGATCTAATCTGTTATTACATACATTGTTCCATTTAAAAGCGCTCCTTTTCCCTTCCAAGTGCAAATGCAGGAAAGTAAATAATAACATTGAACTAGTTTGTTTTCAACAAGTAAACTGATAAGCGCTATTTGGTGGTAGTTACGAATGTTAACGGCTACGACTACAAGTTGTGACGTCGCTTTTGAGGTTCTGCCATAGCCCTGATATTAACCCTGGCGTGCAATACATTGCTGAAATTCCAACCCACCCCACATTAAGGCTGACGCCGACGCTAGTAGAATCGAATTACGTACTATTCCTTTTTTGTCCATTAATCCAATTAAAACGTTGGTAAATAGGAACATTGTTGTTTTAATTAAACGAACTGTTTCACAACCATGATACTTGTAGGGAACATGGGCGCAATTTATTTTCAGCCTTGTTAATAGCAAAGCTGCTGTGAGGTGCTGTAACTTCACGTAATCGACATAACCTGTCTACAGCGATATCCCTAGTTATGCATGAATACAAATTTTAGCGTTGAGTCATTGTGCTAACATATTTTTTTTATAGTAGGTGGTGGATTAGTAAACTCTAAAACCTTTATCTAGAACAGCTTTCTCAACCTGTAGCTATTTTCTCTTTTAGTAGAAATTTCTGTGTCGGTTACAGTGTTAGAACACGTTAATTGGTTAGTCGTACTAGGTTCGTTATTATTATGAGTTGTGTTGTCTGATTACGTTATATAATTTTTGCACAATTGGGTGCATTTACATGAGCTGTTGACAAACACGATAAGTTGTGTTTACCTACGAAACGCCGATTCTTATAGGGTTGTTAAGGCCTCAAATCAGTATAAGTATAGTGTTGCTAGGTCTCACCGCCCAGAGAGCGCTCGGTAATAACAAGGTTATGATATATGTAAATCGATTTTTTTATTCGTATTTTACTCTAACCGTGCAAAATGTGTATTTATGCATTTTGTGTTATAGTTTGCGTTCGGATGTTTCGGGATGACGAGTAGTTAAGTCACAAAAAAGTCTTCCAAATATGTAAATTTGTCTCACCTTGAAAGATTCCTGATATTACATAAAGATAGCGAGTTAAATTAAATGGCCGCCGAAACTATTTAAGAGGAAAACCCTTTATTATAATTTTACAATGAAATTTAACATTGAAGTCTTAGCACAGGCTTGGCAAGACAATTTCATAGCGGCGAGCGTGTTAATAAAGACAGTAAATACTTTACAAAACTATATTCAAGCTATAAGGATACAGCAAGCTACAATACGAAGTGTGACGAATTTAAGAAAATCATAAAAACTAAAAATAAAAAAATAAATACCTATAAATTTGAACAATATGATAGCAACAAAAATGCGAAAGTATTTAGTACATTTCAATGGATTGATAGCTAGAAATGTAGCAATAAGATTTCTTTAACTGTTTTATAAATTGCCATAACATTAAAAGGTAAAGAGTGTAAAGGGCGACAGTTGAAAAAGGAAACTCATTTTCCAGAAAGAAAAAAGAGGTCCATCGTCGACACTCGGTTACTTTGGGCTCGCAAGGCGATTCAATTGGTCGAGAGTTTTCCACCATCGACCATGGTTCGCGCTCCAAGCACGTTATTATTTCAAATAATAAATTTCAAGAATTAAATGTTTGGAGGTCGCCTAAAACAGTGTGAAAGAGCAAAGGTTATTCAAAGCGAGACCTTTCAATATTGTACCAATATACACTTTCCAAATCATAGCTGTTAATTACTTAAAAACTTATTGAAGACACTTTACTCTTCCTTTCCACTTTAAATGCCATCACGCGAAAGCAAACTTGCACCCGGAAAGAAACGTTGAAATACAAGGATGAGTTCTATGAGGATTTGGAGGCAATTCATAATAAGCTAAATAACTAAAAAAGAGAGAAACCATGTATAAGCACACAACTAGAGATGAAAGTAAATATCAGACTGGCAACAATAATGGCAATACAATTATAGAGATCGCAAAGGAAAATCAAATTAAAATTATGAGCAAATGGAAAGACAATGATTGGGAAAGTAAATTACAGTTAAGATCAACAAAAAAACCGGAGATGCAGTATATATATATATATATATATAATGGAAATAAAAAAGTAAGGAAGAGAGGTATGATAAGGAGCTAAGTAATAACAAAATTGGAAGCGTTAGTGAAAGTAGTTATTAGAAATAATAAAACTGGTGATATCAACAATGTAAAAGAGAAATAGAAATAAAATGATAATTACAACATAACCAACTAAAGGAGAAGAAGGTGAATTCATATAGAAATAGGAATGTACACAATAAACCTAGACAAAAAATGTGAATAACTAAAACAGAGAATTATTACAAGCGTAAGGTAGTAGGAAACTTTTATATAAAAGTAAAAAAAGGATGGAACTCCAAAACCAGGTAACATAATTATACTAGATATAAAAAGGGAAATTGAATTAGCGAAGAAACACAAATAACAATAATAATGAGATAGCATTTTAACGAAAATTAAACGAGCAGGAGGATATGAAGAAGATGAGAAGCAAAAGTAACTGATAGCAGAAGATGCACAGGAAAATATAGAGACAGTAATCCAAAATGTAAAAAACAAGAAATATACTTGTGACCGAATATCTAAAATATGTAAAAACAACAATAAAAGAAAAATTGGATAAACTATTGCTAAAAATATGGACGCAGGAATAGATACTGAAAATCTGGAGTCTGGAGAGAAGTCAAAATTCCATCTATGTCTACTGAATTTGAAATGGTAGACCACAAGGGGTAACCCTTTTAGGTGGGACTTTTAAAATAATAGTAGCAACGTTAAAAAACCATCAAATTCTTACCATGAAAGAAACATTAGTAACCTGTTACAATTATAACTCACCAGAAATATTACGTTATCAGATTTAAAAAATATGGTGTGGTCACTACACGACTTTCTTAAAAATTACTTGTATAAATTTAAATATTACCATTTACTCAAAAACTACTAACAAAAAAAACTTTTTTGACAAAAGTTATAGATAATTACGTAATACCACAGTTTTAAAAATGTGTATCCCTATTATTTTTGGACTTGAAGAATTTTTGTGAAAATAGATTTTTGCGATTCGAAATTGAGTTTTCAACAGATTTTCACGTTTTTGAGTCCTCTGAACCTAAAATACATGTTTTTGTTCATTGGTCTGTGTGTCTGTGTGTGAACAGAATATCTCAAAAACTAAAAGAAAATAGTTTTTTCTCAGAAACGGCACTAACGTTTTCTTTACATTTTTATTTTATTTTAAACGTGTATGGATGTTATATAGACGATTTTCCAGTTGAATAACTGTAAACTGGGTTTCCTTTTCTTTGTTTTTTACTTCCTTTTACAATAAATGAGGTATTGAATTCACCCCAAAAATTTGAAATTGAGTTTTCAACAGATCTTTAAGTTTTAGAGTCTCCTGAACCCAAAAAAACATGTTTTTGTTCATTGGTCTGTCTGTCTGTGTGTCAGCCTGTGAACAGAATATCTCAAAAACGAAAAGAGGTACGGCATTGAAACTGCATATATACGTAAGTTTTGTGTGCTATCTAGATGTGAACGCAATATTTTGAAGAAAATCGCACAGCCGGAAGTATCGTGTCTACTCTTGTAATTTTTCAGTTTTTTCGATTTTTTCAAAAACGGCTCGAACCATTTTTTCAAACTTTAGATTTTTATTACATTTTTAATGTGTATTGAGGTGGGATAGGTGATTTTCCAGTTGATTACCTCTAAAATGGGTTTCTTTTGTTTTTTTTCCTATTTTTGTATTAACTCCTATTTTAAATAGAACACTCAGTATATTATTTTATTTTTGAATTCAGCTTAAAATTTTAGAGAAAATTCGTCTCTTGAACTAACGCTCTATTTTGTACCGTTTTTGTAGAATTCGTAATCTTTAATAATTTTTAACAAATTATTAAAAATCAAAAATCAAATTTTTGGCTAATTATAAGATCACTGTAAAAGTGTGCATGTAGCAAACCAGATTTTTACATAATGTAGTACGTAAGCTAAAAATAAATGTTTAACTAATTATAACGTCACTGTAAAAGTTGTGTGAGTATAAAACACCAGTTTCTTTAAATACTGTACTTCCTACAAAACAGGTTTTGGACAAAAGTTATATTCATTCATTCATAATCTATAGCCTCTTTTACCTTTCGGTGTCGAGCACCATTCATACATCGCATACGCTCCCCCGCATGCAAACATACCACACACACAACAACTTACATCTAACTTAACTAATGGATTCAAATCCACTGCCGCTCCGAGAAAATTCTCGGCTACGACCAGATTTGAACCCATGTCCACCTGGTTGCTAAGCAGACAACAAGAGCACTCAACCACCGAGGTAGGCACAAAAGTTATATACGATTACCTAATATATAAGAGGGTTATAAAAGCAATTAGTTTCATCATTAATGTTTGGTCTTTCATTAAATTCTAACTAAAAATTGAACTTGATGATTTTTCCAAAAATTGTATGTCTTACAAAAAACTATTTAATTATAAGTTGTATATAAGTGCGCAATATATGACTTTGTTCTGTAAGATTCGATTTTTATCTAACAATTAATTATACAATTTTTATGGAAAACTAAAAAAAAAACAAACGAGTAAGGTATACTTCAGATTATTAGATTTTAACCAAAAATTACTGGAAACTCGGAATCTACTCGTATATTAAAAATAAAGATACAAATTTTGTAACCGAATGACTAAACCGTATGGACAGACCCATAGACTCACAGACTGACGGACTATCAGATTCGCAGACAGACATCACTTCAAAAACCAGTTTTTCTGAATCAGAAGACAGGAAAACGGTTATTTTAGCAAACATTTCGCGTTGGAAAGAAATCGTGATTATATAATTTATTTTACGTATGAAAAGAATAAAAATGAATGACTGAATAAAATTTCACATTTTAATCAATACAGTAAGAAAATTCAACGTATCTTGGAAATTAATTCAACTGGCAAGAATTAATGTCGAAAGGGCGAGAAACGAAATTCAAGGAGAAACGTGTCAATAATTTGAAAAGAAGGTTAAAGCAAGGGCACTCAACTTTGTTATTCATTATAGTACTAGAGGACATTGTGAGAGATTGTAAAGTAACTACAGAACAAAATGTGATGTACTTACAAAAGTCAGCAGGTAGTCCATGCTGACGAAGTAGTTTTGGTAGTATATTAAGAAATAGCTACTACAAATTAGAAAAAGAATAACGGAAGCACAGTAAGAAATATCACTACAAATAGACCAAAACAATGATGCTAAGCACATATACGCAAATAAAAGCAATAATAGTAGAGGTAACTTGAAAGTAATGATGCCAACGAAGAATGGAGTTTGAAGAGGTAAAGAAATATTTATGACTGAGAGAGTTACTAATGACTGAAGAAGGTAATGCGGTAAAAATGTGAATCTTAAAAATAGACAGATGTACTGATTGAAGCACATACCAAGGACATAAACATAAAAAAAGAACTATTGTACAGAATATAGCGAAAGGACAAAGTAGTGAAAGTAGCAGAAGCAAACAGGTTGCAGTAGCTAGAGCAAATGTGAAGAATAACTGATGACAGAGTAGTAGCACGGATTGCATGGTAAGAGCCCGTTAATAAAAAAAGAGGCAGACCAAGGGAAAGATGGAAAAACGATGGCAAGAGATCTACTGGAGAATCACTCGGACATAATCATTCTTCCCAGGATAAATTAAAATTGTTTCCAGTGGTCAATCCATTCTTTTTTACTTTCCTCGTCTAAAAAACGCAGAAAGTATTGTAATCACGAAAGAATCACCTGCCTAGATTTCTTCAGATCTTCATTTTTCAGGGTCCGTAGATGACAAAAAACAGGTTTTCTCAATTCCGTCTGTCGGTATGTCTGTATGCATATTATATGTCTACCTGGCATGAAACTAAGAAAGTTTCGGAGAAATTTATAAAAGATACAGGGTAATCATCGCAAATTGGACGGAATAGTATGGTGCTTTATAACGCAGTAGAAACTCGTCCACTTCGACCACGCCTGTGGCTCAGTTATTCTAGCGGCGAAGCGCGGATTGCGAATCTCAGCGGACTACACGTTTACTTCCCTAGTCTAAAAAACGAAGGTATTACTTCGTCACGAAGTGTACGAAGTATTGAAATTCCCTTATACCGAAAACCACTCTGAGTCAAATATCTCTAAAATTCGAGCCAACCGACTAATGAACCCACTATATCAAATCTCCGTCTGGGCGGTGCGGATCTTTTGGTGAAGATCCCAGCCCACTAGATCAATCCCCCATATTGGGGGGTGCCTAAACGTGCTGTGCGGGGGATGTATGTTCGTATGCGTACACGATTCCGGTCGCCAGGAACCTTCCTGAAGTCTTGGATCGTTTTCATACGATATGTCCTCCGAAAATGAAGGCAACATCAACTTTTGAGCTATGGTCGTCGGCAAAAAAATGTTTTTTTTGTTTTTTTTTTGATAAATAACTGGTTCATAGCATTTTATTGTATTAGCGAAACGGAGTGATGCTGAGTATCGAAGTATTCTTGGAAAGCACGGAAGGGCGCTTTTCTTGGGTGGGGCGTACCGTATATTTTCTTATTTGCAAAAGATGAAAGTAATGATTTTCACAAAGCTCAAGCTTTACATTAGCTAAAATTATATTTAACAGATACAAGGTAAACATCACAAATTGGACAGAACAATATGGTGCTTTATAACGCAGCAGAAACTGTTTCAACTCGAGCACGCCCGTGGCTCAGTTATTCTAGCGGCGGACAAGACACTGATCGAAATATTCATCTCTGAGCGCGGAGTTTGAATACCAACGGACTACATTTTTTTTATTTGTTCATTGATCAAATTCGTTCGAGGAAAGTTCCGTGTAAACCCTTTTACAGATTTTTTATTATCACTTACATGAAGGACAACGTTTCTAATTTTTATTTCAAGAGTTTTGTTGGATATTCTTTGAACTAAATGAAACAAATATTCATTTCTGAATCTTTTCCTTAAATCCTGTCTCGCTGAGTCTCTTAATATTGCTTAGTTTTCTAGTCAAACTTCTCTTGCCCAATAAATCCACATCTGGAATACCGATTTTGCGAACTTCTTGTAGGAATATGGCGGGGATTAAGATTATCAGTCACCTGAGTTCTCGAAAATGCCATTAATTTCTTACTTGGATCGCGCATCAGAATTCCCTTTACCATTGGTTTATTCTCTCCCACCATCGTCCTTACCACACAGCAGTTGGTGGATTACAGTCATTAACCAGCTAAATTTGGCAACAGAGATAGATTACATAACCCAGCATTTTCAATATGACATTAGCATTCTAGTATGAACGGAATGCCAACTTAATACACTTAATTCATGGCCTCCCACTGTGCAAATGAGTGAATATACGAGTACTATCATCTCGGAGAATAATACAGCGCTCTGCTATAAAAAACTTCTTCTCAACCTTGGTATATAATTAGTACATAATTTCTATATATAAGGTCGACTCCCTTTATCTCCACAAGCAACGTGTACGAAGAATGTGTGAGTAGTGTTTTCTTGTATATATGAATCTGACATTCGCGTGGTATATAAACATCTGCAATTTAGATAGGATTTTAGTACTGTAAATTTGAATTGCAATTCAATATTCGACATTCAAACGCTATTCCAAAAACCAATTGGATGCTGAAGTGGAAAATTAAAATACCAACCATTTCAAAGAATAAAACCTTATTCTCAAATTTGCAGTTTATTAAATTTAATATATGAAGTTTGAAGCGGATTTAGATTTTTTAAATATAATAATCAGTCTCTATCTACGTGTATTTCAGAAACCGCTAAGAAAAAATCCGGATATTCAGAATGTCAGGTTCCGTCGTAAGCTCGATTCTTAATTATGTAGAATGTAAATAAATACTTGAAATGGGTTTGCGCATGCTTTCCCACGCGATAATCATATATCAAAATAGATTTTTAAAAACTAGGAAACGCTGCACCAACGTCTGTGATATTATGTAAATGTTTAAAAAACATGTTCGAACTGATTACCTTCAACACAGTAGATTGCTTCAAAATAAGCAATAAAAAATTTAAGAGCCTTCTGCGCAATTTAAACCGTTGACATCTTTTGGGGTTTATTGAAAACCGTTCAGAACACTAAATAAACAAATAGAGGGCGGTATATTGAATTTCGCACGGAGTTTTGAAGCACTGCGTTCCACTATATTTGATAATTTTATTTGCTGATTCTCGAGCAGGGTAGCACAAATACTCCTACTAGCAAGCGCGTTTTTAATGGGCAAAAGCAAATGTAGCAACAGAAATACTCTCTGCTGGTTTACCAAACAAGACTGATTTGCGTTCATATTTACAGAGCTTCTCAATTACGGTTTATCTTCCGCCGAGCTCATAAAATGCCAAGGTAAACCGTGAAAACGAAACTGCCTGATTGAGTAATTCGATTTTTCAGGACGTGTCGACAAGGAGGCGAATTACATTTCCACTGACGAACGGCATTAGCACAATCTCCACCAACCCACTGAGGAAATGCTTTGGCGGGTGATTGAATTTAGCTGCGCAACGACGTATCTAGAGATTTGTTAGGGAGTATAGTAGTAGAGTTGGAAGTAATTTAACATACAGACCATATGGTCGAAGACTTGGTCTAGCTGATAGTAGATAGATAGCTATAGTTACTAGGCTGAGACGGCGGATCACTATTGATATGAGAAACATCGAATCGGGTGGTCAGGTCCTAATATCGCTTTGGTAAAGTGATAAGCTACTGGTTCTTGCTCAATATTTTGGTCTAATACTGTATACATTCGCATTTTATTCTATTTTTTGTTACATAAGTAGGAGAGCAAAGGCGTGCTTAAATTACCAAGGAGGGGGCGAAAAGGTTTTTTACAACCAATAAATCTAATAACTTCCGAGAACTCTGCCTCTCACTAAGGTACTGTAGCCAATTCGCTACGATCTAAAACAGACTACAAAAGAAACTGTTACCTCAATGGCTTGCCTTAGCTATACACAAAATCATAGTAAGCATGAACAATAGCTGTGATACAAAATGTTAATTTTAACAATCGTGTAAATCCCAAACACAACCCACGCTACATGCGAAAACCATAAATGCAGCTAACTACACTGTTGCCAGTAATTATAGTAGTTAGCTAGCACATAAACAAGTTCAATATTTCAACAGGTAACAGATGTCTAGGAAGATAAGATTAATGGGCAATTAGAAATTTACTATAATGCCATAGGTTGAATATAGCAGGCGGGCGATCACGTACGTACAAATTTAGAATGTTTCCTAAAATGCTCCAGTAATTACTCACAAACTCAGAGGTGATGACGCACTACCCGCTGAACCCAACCTTTCTGTGAGATTAATGTACTGATTCGTTTTTTACCTTCACAATACAAGATTGTGTTTTAATAATTCCAGCAATGATTCAGAATGGCACCGGAAAGCAATCAGCAATAACCAGCCACCAGAAAAAGTTACCAGAAGCAAGTAAGGACACAGCAAGGATTTTCAGTAACAATATTGCTAGCCGAAGAAGGGAAGCGAAACCTGCAAAAAGAACTCAGCAACAAATGGAACACTCAGCAATCATTACAAATTTGGTTAGACAATTAGTAACACAACCTAATTGCTCATACTTTAACAACTCCAAGCTAGTTCTAAAATCAACGAAACACGTGTGCCTATTTATAATAGAGAACGAGAAAGAGAAATCGCACACATATCTTCACTTTACAACCACGAGCGGACAGGGACGTTTAGGCGCCGCAACTTTAGGCGCGGGGACAGTTATTAGTCGCCACATGAAGGAAATTCACATTATTCTTGATTTTAAATTTTTTTGTTAGGTAATTATTGCAGTCATTAATGTTGAAGAAAAATTCAAACCTTTATAAACAATATATATTCAGCTTTTTACGAGTCTTCTTCAGTGTTAAAGTTTTACATATTTACATAGTCAATTTACCTTTTATCAATTACGGAAAATAAGTTATTTACATTTTGTATATGGATAGTTTAACGTAGTGAAATTATATGGTGTGTATCATTCCACCACGTTAAACTATCCATATACAAAATGTAAATAACTTATTTTCCGCTGTCCACGCGCCTAAAGTTGCGGCGCCTAAACGTCCTAGACCGGTTCTAAAATCAACGAAACACGTGTGCCTATTTATAATAGAGAACGAGAAAGAGAAATCGCACACATATCTTCACTTTACAACCACGAGACTTAAATCGCGATGCCTAAAAGATTTGCAGTCAAGTACAATGGATAATTAGTAAGGTCCAAATATCTTCGATGTCAACCATACAAATCCTCACAATTCTTGCCTTTGAAAGTCACTATAAACTAGCCCTAAACTGAAACAAAGGTTAATACGAAGTGTAACAGATATAGCGCGTGCGATCAAGTCGGAGACGCTTGCAGGAAAGAGAGAGGAATAATACACATCGCCGCAAGTTCCCGAAGACAATTACATGATACGTGACCTAGTTACACATAACAACCGATCGATAATCTATCTTACCCGACTAAAGGCCGTTCAAAACTAGTTTGGCGACCTCAATTAATGTACAAAGTTGAGCTTTTCGGACAGGAGTAACCAAAATATGTAAAATGAACGACGCAATTAATGAGTAACACCTTTTACCCGTAACAAGAAGTAATCTACAGTAAAATGTCAATTTCGATTAAACTGTTCTAGATTATTGCATAGTTTAGGTACATGTATAAATATATAAAATACTGCTAGAAATGTATTTCAATTTTTATAAATAATTCCAGAAGTGGTTGGATACCTAAGAAGTAGGAAGATAGGAGACGTTACGTCCAGTGTAATAGGGAAGCTGTTACGTACTTTAGGGTACAACTGTTACAGTAAACGAAAGTGCCTAGCATCAAAATCGTAATTCTTAGTATCCTCAGCAACTAGTTCAAATAGAATGCAAGAGAGGTGTCATGGGCATGAAGAATGTGTAATTAATTCACCTGCTTGCTGTGAACAATAATGAACAGGAACGCAAAACTCGGCCTTTGATTATTTAACCTCAACCGTCGCTGTTTAAGGTACCTGGTACTGTGCATACTTAGACCTTGTCCATAACAAACGATAAATGAAAGAGTGCCAGTAAAAAATGGTCATATTACGCTCCGTTTAATCAGTCTGAGCAGTCGCGCAGCTATGTAAGAGAGTCTGTAAGACGATTATAAATACTCAAAAAAATATACAATGGTTGGTGTCAAACATTACCTGCAGCATTATTATTTAGAATAACTCTTAATACACCAAAAGAAATTACCACTCGGAAATGTATTCGCAGCACCAGGTTTGTGTGTGCACAATTAACCCACAAAATATAAATTTATTACAGCAGATTTCTGGTAAGAATCCACTAATGTTGGACCATGCAAGCAAAATGGCATGGTTTAATAAAATCGCACGAAATTGATTGAGAAAAGAGATAGCGAGACATAAAACAATAAAGTAAATAGGATTAAAACCTTGAAAAATTTTTTTGGCTTCGCTTAATTGTTTCGCCATTTACCAAATTATTTCAGGCCTAAGCTGTATATTTTTATTTGAATTATAATCCATTGCATTTCTAATTCTTAAATTTTCCAACCAGCGCATTTCTGTACCTGGATTGACTTGTTATCATTAGCACGGTGCACTTTTGACACGCGCTATCTGTTACCGCAGGCTGTTGTAATGCGAGCTTTCCTTTGGAAGCGAGTTGGGCACTTATTCTTCTCGCCTCGGTCCGCCTTGTTTGGCGCGGCTGAGGGTCGATTTTATAAGTCAAAATATGTGCTCTCAACCAATTTTTATGAGCATTGTGCCTCCAAAGGCTGACTATAATCAGGTACGATGGCGTTATTCTGTTTTGCTATTCTCATATTAATTACATTCCTTTAGCTCTTGGATTGACGGTTTTATCCGACAATTTGGTCTTGGAAGCAAGGTCGCCGTCTGATATTATATTCGACACCTGCTGGCGTCCTGCCTTGATCCTGCAGTTTGGAAGTCACCCCCCCTTTAAGTACGCATGCATCCACGGCGGTGTGTATCAGATTACGATCAGCGTTTGTTTGACCGCAGTTTGTGGAAGTTGGAGGTTAGTGCTACAAGCTAATTCGGACCGTATTAAAAGTGGATGGTCTCCCGGCCTTCAAGCTAATTCGGACTGGCCATTCCACGATTATATTATATTAAATTATCCTCGATACCTGGAATTTACATTCCAAAGCTATCAGTAGTTAAAGTTTACATTTATGCTTTCCGTTATTATTAACCTGTAAACTCAAACTCATACATGCTCTTGTTTTTGATATTTAAACTTTTATGGGTATATTTAACTACGATTAATATTTAAAGCTACAATTTCGGTGTGTAATTGAACCTTTGTAAAAGGAGCATTCACGCTTTTTGCTTTCAATAGCCTGAACAGAAAGGATTAATGATATGACCGAGATAAGATTATCCCTTGATTTATTTTGTGGTTACAATTAACTTAATAACCCGAAAGGGGTTTTTGATCTTTGTGCGTGTCGCAACCTTCATTTAACTTGCACAGCCTTATTATGACATTATTTGCATTCAAATTATTTGGATTATTCATTATTGACACTACAAGATTCTTCAGTAATTATTAAATAAACGCTAGTGACTTGTAGTTTATTTCAATTCGAAATCATCTGATTTCTGGCTTCCATTTCCTTTTTTTGAAACTTTTGCAGGGTACATAGCTGGTGGTTTGAATCCACGACCATATAGCCGAAATTGAGTTAGCTCGGCCATCGCTGTAAGTGAAGATTTTTTAGAGCTACCGTGTTGTACAAACTGTAGGGGGGTTGATCTGCGATTTTTTTTACTACAATTGATTATTTTAATTAATTAATCGCAGGTCAGCTTCTTTATCGTTTCAACCTAAAATAAATGGCCATTCCTAAACACTATAGTGGTGTTAGCTAAGAGTGGATTATTAGCAGGTCATATAGCTTGTCAATACACCCATTTACAAATTAAGCAATAGCAACATGGCTGTATCTGTAATAAATTTACATTTTAACGATATCTAGGAGCAACCAAAATAAGTGGCTTTCTTGCGAGAACATTATACTGCATCGAAATCTGCCGTCGGGATTTGATGCATGTAAACGCACCTTTCCGATTTGCCTACGTATTAATTGGTCTATTAACACAGCTTTAAAAAAATCATTATCGCTCCAACTGCAAACATGCAATGTATCAGGTTACCTTAAGCTCGATGCATGTGAACTGCAACGTAGCCCTCAGACTGGATTAGATCTTTCCTTGAACGACTTGTATGGAAATTTTCCATGAATGCTGAGGTGAAAATATCTGGCTGCTAACCATAGCGCCTCTCTGGCGGCTGACCTTGCAACGTTATGAAACGTGCTGGTGATGTCGCAAATGTTTACCTGCTCTGTATAGGATTAAAATTACATTTCAAGTGTCAACATTTGCTTGTGCTACAGAAACATTATTGGCAGTAACTTCTATTTAGTGCACGGCTTTTAAGCCGCTTTTTATTTAGCTCGCCGTATCACGATTAGATACTGTGAGTTGCAGACAGAGCTGGGCAATAATTAATTATTTTGTAATTACACTTCTAAGTGAACTCATTTCTGTCGATTTGCCTCGGAATTGAATTACTTTTCAAAATACGGTAATTGTAATTGGTAATTTTCATTTTCTTTAAAGTACGTGACAATTACTTTTTGAAAGTAATTACTTACTATGATAAAGCATGCTAACACACACTGGGTTACAAGCTGTATTCAAATGTACCCCTGATGACTTACAGCTCTTTAAACGTTAAGAACACATTTAAACTTCAGTAATGGGGAATACTTTGAAACAGACAACTCATATTTAGCATTCGTAAGTATCTATTATTGAGTAATATACACACCTTAATCCTGGTTTTGAAGTTGACGCGCAGGGGACGTTGTTGTAGCTAATCACTGCTATATTTTTTGCCGCAGTATTGTGCCTTGCCCCGTATCATTAGAATTTTTATAAATTGCTACAGAAAATTTCGTATATAGATGTAGTGTCCCGATTTTAGAAAAGTTATTTAATTGTCAATTTCTAAAAATTTC
The DNA here is from genome assembly GCA_940337035.1 of Agriotes lineatus. Lineage (NCBI taxonomy): Eukaryota > Metazoa > Arthropoda > Insecta > Coleoptera > Elateridae > Agriotes > Agriotes lineatus. The sequence continues at coordinate 65,925 of CALNHX010004152.1, read as the reverse complement.
TAAGACTTATACTGTTAAATCAGGAAAGAGCTGCTAGTCGTTTACTGCTTAAAAATATGTCCTCCGAGAATTTTATATCTGAGACGGGTAATTTCTACAACGATAACAGTCTAATACGCCAGGAAAGAATACGGTGGGAAAGGAGGAACGAAAATGGAGAAAGCCCGACAGGGTATTAGACTACGTGGAAGAAGAAGTAGTCGAATCTGCCTCAAACCGCAGACTTCCAGAAAGCTGACATATCCTGCAGCAAACATATGGCAACGGCGGCACACTGAAGCAATCAGACCGAATCTTCCGCTTAGTCGACCATTTTCGTTGGAAGGAAAACCAAACGAAACTAAGATCGCGATGTTCGAAATTTTTGATAAAAAAAAACTGAACGACAGAAAACAGCCTCACTCTAAAACTGCGGAAACTTTTGGAAAGATAATTTCAATCCGAAATCAAAAGTAGTTAAAACTGTTAAAACAAGCTAAAGTATCTGATGGTGTGCTAAGTTGCTGGATCTTAAGGCAACGGCAGAGATAATTCCAAATAAGCTTTCGGATTCTAATATAGAGAACAGAGTAGTTATAAGGGCAAAAGCAGAAATGTGGGACAAAAAATGGGAAACATTAGTTAAACATATGAAGGCTACAAAAGTAAGCTGGACTTGGAAAGCAATAAAAAATATAGAAATAGGCAAAAGGAACAAAAGCAGCATTTCGCTAACTGACATATATCAATGGAAATACCACTGTAAGAGTTTGATAACAGAGAGTAGAAATGGAAGTAGAGAGATATAAAAAGCTCGTCCTGCATTTAGATTTAGAATAAATGAAGAGGTAAAAATTTAATACGGTTATATCCAATGCACTAAGTTATATACGATTCACATCGGCCACAGCTGAAAGAACCGAACCCATATCAAGTTAGCCCTAAACTATCTAAACCTGAGACGTTGGAACGGCTAAATACACACTAAGGTGAATAGAATTAATGTCCTCACGGCAAATCAGATACGGTTATAAATAGCAATTAACACTCCCAGACAGAAATGCGCTTAAAATTTAGGTGGGTTAAACATTCGACTGTTAAACAGTTCAAGCATATGGGGCATAAATATTATACAAAAATGTATAGTAATTATTCCAACAATGAACAATCATGCTGCAATGCAACAATCGACGGTACACATCAGGAAGCGTAGCATGTATGATTCGGACTCGAACTGAGATTTCTTGGTGCAGGTAGGCTACTGGATACCGCCAAATATTTATGAAACCTCTGGGTTCGTTGATACAATAATGGAATCGAGACTAGACGAAATGGTGACGGAAAACTGTAGAATGCTTGAAATCTGTAGTACTTCAACCGGGCATGGACAAAACGTCAAATAAGTTTATGCCTTTACCCCTTTATGCCTTATCTGTTGATTTAAAAATAATAGCGGCATCTGTAAATTTGGAGACGATGTAGGTAATAAATACTGAGCTAGAGTGTTGAACAAAGATTAACTGGCATCGAAGAATAAAGCAGTCTTGAATTTGGAAACCCTTGTGCAGACTGTTCTAGTGATATGGATGCCATATGTACAAGAGCTTTGCAAAAATAAATTTTCTCAGACGAGCCTCTAGTGTCTTGATTAGAACACGTATGAAGAAATAATAAGTATCAGAGAGCGAACGGTAGATAGAATTAAAGTATTAAGCTATCACTTCTCGAATATATTAGATAAAACTTGTACTGGCGATTTTTAAATGTTCTAACTCTTCACCACGTTTTAAGTAATGTCTCAGTTCTTCTTACACTCCTTATGGTCTCTCTCCTGAATATTGGTATTCGTATACCGGTTTATCAATTTATAAGGGATTCTGTTGGCCTTCGGTATCCGAGAATTATTGAAATGGAACCCAACGAGCGAATGAATTAAAGTAGATTCAGAATTAGATGGGAGGTACCACGTCAAAGAGTTGACAACAAAAAGATAAAAAATCATTCAGGAAATCAAGACTTTTGGTAAGGGGAATGTGACAACTACAGCAAATAAATAGAGTGCCAACGCCGTAAGACATAAATGAAAATCGAGCAAAGGAAAGAAAATTTAATCATATCTTGTATTGTACTGGCCATTATAAAATTACAACGTAATTTTGGTAATCAAGCCTTTTTAAGCAATGCCCCAAAAGTCAAATTCTTATGCAATTTATATTCGAAATTTTTCTCACCGTTTGCACATATTTAATAATATTAATGTAAGCTAAATTTTTCTAACTGAATTCATTTTCTTTATGGTTGGAAATATACAGAAGGTAACAACATTAAAATCAAATATTAGCTTACTTCGATTCGTCTTTGTAAAAAGTACCAACATCTTTTTGATTTTTTGCGCCATGCTTTGCTCTTAGTTGGTTTTATGGCCCTTCGGTTCTAGGTTCTCCAACTCCTGAAAAGAGTTGGTATATCAGATCTATTTGTTTAGGTCTAGTTGTCTTACCAAGTTGCCACAAACGGCAAGTGATTTTAGACCCAAACCCCATACTATAGACACTCAATTACTTTAATCAGTTTCAAATCGTACCTACCAAACAAACGCTCAGGCTACATGTACGAATCGCATGGCGACTAGCTACTGTGAAAAAGGCGTGAGCTTCTTTCTATAGTTATCAAATGGTACCCAAATTACCATGGGGCGCCAAAGAACGTTTTAATACAACCGATAAGTTCATCAACTTACGAAAACTTAAATCACTAAGATTTGTGTAACCAAATTTGCTATGACCTGAAGCGGACTTTAAAAAGTTTGTTACAAATTACTTGGATTAGACGTACACAAAGCCAAAGTTAATATGGATATGTTTATACTAATAAAAATGAATCCGGTACAACGACTAATTGCATGCAATTATAGTACGAGCAACATTACAGGCTGATGCTACAGGCGCAGTCAATTCTATTGCCACTAAAATACAGAATTTCAAAAGAATCGGTGATAGGTTGCACGAAATTGTAAAGAACAAGAGTTACCCTAGCAATTTCATTGGGTACTAGTAGCGCAGGTTAAATTATTGCGCAATTATAAGTTTACAGTGATGCTATACCTAGACCAGGGATGAGCAACCTTTTTTTTTACAACGGGCCAGCTACAAATTTAAAAATGTTGTGCGGGCCGCATGTAAGAAACTTATGATAATACAAACATTGAATGATGAACTCAAATGATCTCTTTATTAATAAAATACACCAGTATAAAAAATAACAGAAATAAAACACTCATTAATAGAAATACTATTAAAGCAACCGCGAAAGATATAAATGAGGAAAAATATTATTTAATGAAAAATTTGACATCAACTGGTCTATATTTGCATCATTTAATATCGATCGGTGGTCGCTTTTAATTATTTTCATTGCGGAAACGTAGGTGCTTCCAAAGAGTGTAATTATTTGCTTTGCACGTCATGCGGAAATTTTTCTAAATTTATGTAATTTTGATAGAAATAATGTATGTCAACATTTTGAAATTTATATCTTAAATCCGTGTCGTTTTGTAAATCTATTAATGCCCTTTGTATCGCGATTCAAATTTCGTTATCAATTCTTGTAAATGCTGGGCATGTTTTCGGGTTTCTAAAGGAGTTGAAATACCCTTTGCGCTTTGACTTTACGCCGCTTGCCGATGCAGCGTTTTTCGGCATATATGTGTAGTGTCAAACAAAGCCGCCCGGAGCCGGCGTAACATTTTATACCAAGAAATGGTTTCCACCTAACAATAGGAAACTCAGTAATAGCTCTGTAAACGACTGCAAACTAATAACACAAACTAGCAGCTCAAACTTTAACGAATCCAGGGTCGTCCCTAAAATACACAAAACGTAAGTGCCTAATTATAATAATGAACAAAAGCGAACACACGCACATATACCTCACGGATTCACAGCACGGTAAGCAACGCCTATCTGAATCCGCAATCAAGTGCGACGGGTAGATAAGACCTAGTTATCTCCGTTAAATTAAAGTATACGAATTCGAGGCAACGCGAGTGAGCTCAAGGGCACTATTTTGCCCATCCAGGTCAATATCAGGTAGTTCCAAATTAGAGCAAAAGTTAACAACGAAATAAATTCGTGCAAACGGCTCAAGGGACGCTAATAGAAGAGAGCAAAGCAAAGCGCGCAATTAACAAAAGCAAGTCATTTAAGTGTGCAGAATATTGAAGTCATGACCTAGTTGCGCCTAACAACGGATTCTTAAACCGCCAAGGCCACTAAACGGGTTCGATAACCACGAAAATGTAAAGTTCCGAGACATTAGAATGTGGTTAGTAAAAATTACATAAAAGAGACGGGAAAATCGAAGCTTTTTAACCGAAACAAAGTAGTGATTATGTTTGGTTATATGATTGCTGGCTTATAGTCGTTTATCTCGCCATAGCATTTGTTTCGTTATTTGTCTTACGCCTTGCTCCATACTGGTGTGTTAAGTAATTCTACATTGTGTCAAACCAGCGTGGGGGTGATCTACCAGATCTTAGCTTCCCTCATTCTTCCGTTAGACAGCGATTTTTGTCATTCTTTAAACGTCAGAATAGCTTAGTGAATGTCCTTATTTACGTTGTTAAGATCGGACTAAGTACGATGGACTGTATAAGCAACTTTCAGCTTTTATTTCGTGTAATATCCGAGATCTTCCATATTCGTAATTGGCTCATAACTGTTCGGCCCATGATTGCCTCACTTATGTATTTGGTGGATATATTGTTCCTCCTCGACTCCGTCCATCTTCACAGATGAGTGGTGATTATGGTTATTAGTTCTCTTCAAGTTGTGCTGTCACCCTTCGAATGGTGTCGCGCCAACGTTCTCTGTTGCCGGTATTCCTTACTGCTTGTTCGACATTGGTATGCAAAAGAGTTTCAATTGTGTCAATCCAGCGGATATATTGTTACCGATCGTAATTTCAGCAGAGAGAAACCTTCATCCAAAAACTTGATAATACTAGTCAAATGGGTTGGTATACCTACATCTCTCATTATACTCCACAGTTGTTTGCATCAGAAGTTGTCAACGTAGTTATTTACTCCATTTTTTACCAATCTTGCTCGGGAGATAACTGGGGATATATAAAAGGCTCCAGATGCGAGAGCAGAATGTAGAACATGACTTTGCTTATGTGTGTAATTCTAGCAAGTGGGCGGCAATTGTTGCAGTTAGTACTTTTAACACACAGTCGCTGGGCTTTATAAACTTCATACTAGGGAAAATCAATCAGAATTTATTTCTAAACTCCATAATTGTGAATTACTATGGTGTAGTGAAATTCTTATGTGTTAACCATAGAATGGATTAAAATCTTGAAGATGGAATTCTAAAACTTAATTTGAAAAAATTAAGCGTCAAGCGAGTTGTAATAAAAATCCTCATGTATTGTGATGCGTATTATTTAGTTAAATAAATGATTTTATAAAATAAATGCGTTTAAAATCTCAGAAGGGTCGGGTCTGTACATCCTAGCAATTATTATTAAATAATAAAAACTAATTCGGATACATTTGCTATCAAATTAAATATTTGGGTTATTTTAGAATAATTTTAAAACCTAAAACTTTGAGTAATACGCACTTAACTACCGGCATCGTTTGTATGCCGACATTTTAGCTAATGGCACTCAAGTAGAAAATATATGTCATTACACGTTTCCTTGGCGACAACAAAAGCGCAAGTAAATAAACGCCACCAAACAAAACACTTAAAAGACGCTGTTGTAGGAAGTTGATATGAAATAGACGCTACTTCACAATTTTAAGAATAATGCTTTCTAGAGTCACTTTACTGATCTGTTCTGCTGTTCCTGCGATGGTGAATAGGGTTACAAAGAATCCCGCAGTAAGTCCCCCATCGCCGTAGGCCCCTGCGGTGATGAATATAGCTGTACTGGCCCACACACCTCGGTTCGTAGGCTCGGGTGGCTTTCTCGGCTGCCATACTTCACCACTCAATCTTTTGCCCCCTCCTAGGGCTCCAAACTGCTCCAGGATAATCCGCTGCCTCGTTCACACTTGCTTCACGTTTGAATTACGCTGCCTGCTCGTCCAAAACACCTGGGCGGAAGCACTATCAAGTACGAGTTAAACTTCTACAAGTTCCACAAGACATTCCCATTAAATTACACAACTTTTAATGAAAACTAGGGTATTTACTTATTGATAATTTTAGTTTTAATTGGGGAAGCCAAACAGAACACAGCCATCAAGTTTGGCTTCCTCTCCCCAATTGTTTTTTTTACCCATTTTATTGTTGTTATGACAATCTAAAGCCTACTGTGATTATATGTGTCCACTGCAAAGCTAATATGATTTCAATATAGTTTTTTTACAAAAGTATTGTCACATCGATAGTAATATTGCACAAAGAATAAATTACAAATTAGCACATCATGGAATATTTTTAGATATTATTTCACATTCATGAAATGGTATTAATTACAATAATAATTATGGAGGCTTAAAATTGTGTTAATAGCAATATGTTAATCAGATAATGCATAAAATCTCTTAAGGATGCCACCCTAAAACCAGTTTGTAGTGGCTCAAGTTTAAAAAGTGGCTAATCATTAGTTGCAATAATAGTAGCGAGGAGAGCCAACGTAGAAGTTACTAAAGTACACACTATGAGATGCTAATTAAAAATCACAATAAAATGTGAAATTACTGGTACCCGAGAATGCCATTCCACGGTACATTTATAACTGCAAGGTTTAATTTCAGGGGTAATTAAGCCTAAGGTAGATTTTGCTAGCAGTATACTTTTCCGCTGCCCGACATGCACTCAGGAAAATTGCGTACAGCTTCCATGAAGTATGGCGCTATAACAGGATACTTTGGATTAGTAATTTTCTGAAGGGGCGTATAATTATAGCGATCCACAATCGTCTGAGGGCTTTTTTACTTTAGCTTTACATCAGTACAAGCACATTTACTTAATTTGGTTGACAGGTAATAAAAATATGTAATCCTAAATACAACCCTATCGTAGCAACAACAGCCTAGACGAGACGGTTTAGTAAAATAAGTGCTGAATATACCTAATTGACTTAAAGTACCCCTCTGCGAGTCCACTTACGTTAGTAAAAATAAAGTAAATGAATGCCGAATTTTCCACGATAGTAACAGCAACATATACTGGAATTACCAGAATGTTATGTAATAACTTTCGACGAATTTATTACGCACCACAAAATCATATACAGTTCCAGAGGCTCCTGCTATATGAGTTCTGGGGAGGCCGCAATGAGAAACTCCATTAAATGGAAACATGGGCAGTGATAATAAAGAAGATATGAACTCATAACGAAATTAATGCTGCTACGCTATAAGTTCGTATAAACATCAATTGAGTGTGGTCTCGTGTGTAATATCAATTTATGTCTTTTATTTACTTAAATTAAACTCTTGAAATAAAAGGAAATAATTTAGTTTCCTTTTTATCTTGTTTTTCTTGTAATCTCTTGCCTGTAGGCTGTAGGTCGCCGCTTTTTTTGCACCCCCACAGTTTGCTTTTGATCTTTGATCGGTCGATTAGACTTTTCTTTAAATTTGTGGAAATATTCAACACGACTTCATCTTAATAACGAAAGATGTGGAACGGGATTTGACTTTTATAACTGGCTGCTTCAAATTCCAGGTTTGTTTAAAATTGCAATTTTTAGGAAATTAAGCTTTTTAGAATTAGCAGGTGCTTTTTCTGCGCATTTGCCGGGCTTTGCATGTAAAAGGTTTGTTGCTAGGGTTGGAACTCCTTAGTCTTGGCAACATTCTAAGTAGGACTTTTGATCATATGACTACAGCAGTCGGTGTCTAAGGTACCTGGTACTTAGCATGCATATACCTTATTAAGCTTGCGTTGCCATTAGTTCGCGTTTTGTTTGAAATTTTGTAGATCTCTGTTATTCATGTACATTTTGTCTCTTCAGAATAATCTGCTTTAGTTCTAGTCTCGAGGTCACATTATTACCAGATACTGTTCGTTTCCACTTTTCCTTTTCCCATAATATTTTAAACGTCACCACACTATTTTTTAAGCTGTTTAAGTAATCGGGTTACTACAGCTCACGTTAACTCCTTTATCTCAACTCTGAATTTCTATAGGATTTATTTTACACCATTTTCAAGTAACCCTAATATTTTTTACGTTATTTTTTAGGGATTCCTAATAACCTTCCATTGCTGAAGGAGTCGTCCTTTGGAGTTCACTGTCGGTTGGACTGCAGACTGAATGCTTATAAAAAGCTCTATCCTTTAGTAGCACGAATTCAATCTGGTGCGATTGCTACTCATCTTCTCTTCCGACGCAAGTGGTCAACGACGTTTTTGTTTGTTTTTATTTAATAAAATATGAAATTTGTTGTGCTTTGATAATTGTCATTATATTGGCTCCTTCAATTAATGTGTTTATGTTAAGAAAAATTCGTATTAGTCAGCCTGTGTTAGTATTAGTTCAAAATATTTCCTACTTAGTTGCGAAAGCGTATGCCTTATATCCGTATGTTATAATAAGTTTTAAAAGAACAACAACAAAATTTAATTCAATTTCGCTTGTCCCTTTATAGGCGCCAAAACGAATATGCTATCATAATATGCAGCCATTTCCCCCTATTCTTATGTTGTTATAAACTTTGCCAAGCTGCAAGATAACCGTTGTGCTACTGCAGTAAGTCTGACTAGTTAGAATTTTCTGAAAACCTGCACAGACATAATCGAAAATTGTTCAGACCTTCTTCCAATTCGATTTTGTTTTATATCAAAAACACACGTGCTGCAACTTTGAGAATTTGCATAACCTATAAACATCAGTAGCAGCATCAGCACCGTCGATTTGGACAATAATGGAACTGTTAGGTTCTATACATTTTAGTAAGCCATGGACAGGTGATACAGACATATAGTAATGGTTCACTGCCCCTAGAAATTCCGATTGCCTAATTAACTAAATGAATACGGTCGACATGAGCGCAGAATTAAATATTTTATCTATTGCAAAATAATCAATACTTTACATTAATAAGGGCACTTGATGTGAGCAGCGGTAACTAAGCATTTGAGGATAGAAGTTAGCATGAAACAAAGCAGATTATAGAAGGGTTACATTAATAGTTCAGAAATGATAAATGTTCAGAAGTGCTAATGTAATTTAATTTGTAACTGACGAATTTAAGCTTATTAATATCAGATACAATGTGAATAGAATAATACAAACTGATTTGTCAAATGCAGAAAGAATGTGGGCGTTATGTAGTAAAACTGTATAAGCCAGCAAAAGGCAGATTAGCTGAAAGGCAAACGAAACCGGGTTAGCAAAATAATAATTGCAAAGAACAATGAAAATGGAACGCAACCGATCGCAAGACAATTAGTGAGATGTTAAATGAACTGAAGTGTCAGTGCATTATAAACAACAGTGATTTTAATAGCAGAGCAAGTGTTGTAACAATTATTTCAAGAAAAAAACAATATTAGTGGTTAGGTAAAGACATGACATCAAAACTGTAGTCCGTAAGGTTTAAAATGTTATCAATCTTAATTTCCTTTATAAACATTTGAATAGCTAGTTTCTAGGTAACCAGACTGTTTATTATAAGAACTAAACAAGCTGGAAAATTGTGTGTTGGGACCAGATTGAGCTCCCCAATTATCTTGTAAAATTATAAATAAAAAAGTTATTAGTTACTTCATTTGTTTGTGTAGTTATTCACAAGTGTCCTGGGCATCTGTGAGTGTAATTTCCAGTTGCTAAAACGTCCAATTGGAGCAGATAAGCAAGCAGAAGAATGGTCCAAGTGCGAGTGACTTCGGGGGCCCATTTCCAGGAGGGAGCAGCTTCGCCCAGCAAGAATACTACCTGTTACGAGTAGGGAGGATATTCAGGAACCAGCACAACCAGAAATCCCATTCAACAAGCGATTCTCAATGCCATTATTCCCGTGGCGTCACTTAGGGAGCGCAAGAGCGTCCAAGAGATCTCCGATTAAGGTAGATTTCACAGAGACAGCCTTGACGTAGATGCATAATTTTTTTACTGCTGCAAGTTCAGACCGTCTACGAAGTGGAGACCCATATGTCAGTGGTCCAGGGTCGTCCAGTTTCCAGAAAATAAAAAGCGTTTCTTAAAAATGCATTTTGCAGTTTTGTGCCGGATATCAAACAAAAACCTGTCGATCGTCTCTTGTTACGTCACCGCTAGAAACAAAACAAACTTAGTAGTTGCTACGTCACAGAATTAATGCTTACCTGACGTGTCTTTGCCATTTTGGTGGTTTTAAAATTCAATTTATGCTGTTTTGTACACCGCAGATTATTTTGTTGTTGAGTCAAATTTATAGGTTAGCTAAATGTCAGATAAAATAGTGCATTTGCCCGAAATAGATGCGAGTATTTGTCATACAACAAGTTATTTGTAATACAAAGTTTTTCCTAAATTTTATGAATCCACGACCCTGAATCCAAGATTGCCTCATGTTCTATATAGCTAGTTCCGAATTTAATGCAAATAGATCAAATAAGAAAAGGGCGATAAACCATTTATATGCTGTAAATTTTAGTACAATCTTTTAGTTTGCCTTGGGTTTGGGAGGTAAATTTCAATTGAAACTAAGTAATTAGAAAGTTATAATTTCCCTTGATAGTATTATTTTTAAAACCCCTACATTTTTATTATTATATTAAAGGCAGAGAATCATTACAGTATGTTTGTACTGTCCGTGAATATTGGTGATAACATAGATTTAGACGAGTTAGGGGCTGCCGTAGGTTGATATCAAATTTTAACTTCTTAATTACCACAAAAGTACTTGGACACATTTAAAGGCCGACTAGCTGTAGTGAAGGCGGCTGGGTTTCGATAAAAAATATTAAACCAAGCAAAATAGCTGAGGGCACCAACGAGTCTTTCAATACAACAGATATGCCCAGCCAGAAGCAAGAACTTGAAAAGAAGGCAGTGCATCGCAAGATAATTTGAAATATAACTAACGAAAAAGACAGATTGAGAGCGTTGCAGTAACAAATAATACAGGTTCTGTATAGTAACAAATATATACTCGTATAATAGCCGTAATCATATACTTGAATACTAAAAGTTTTAGCCACTTTAAAACGTTCAGTACGCATGGTGCACCCAGTAAACGTATGATATAAAGTAGTACTACTAATCTAAATATCACAGATTCATCAGCATAACGGGATCAACGAGATCAAAGACACAAGAAACAACTAAGTATATAAATACGATTGCAATAATGCTAAATAGACAAACTAGATTGTTAAAAACTAAAGAATGAATGTTATTAAAACTGGGAATGTAAAGCTTCAATTAAGCCTTAAGATGGTCATTCGAAGTGTTGGAATAATAAATTATGCAACGACACAACGCAAATCGTAACGTACGAAATCAAAGCAAAGTTACAGATTTACATAAGGGAAAGACGTTCGAGGAAATCTGAAAGACTATGATCGAAGACATTGGTACTCGACACAGCAACGTAATCTTAATTTATAGAAGTAAAAATTAAACTTGACGGAGTTTTCTTAGAATGCATGCATTTGTGTTGATAATATTGTGAGTGCTTCACTTTCAGTTGAAGATTTTTATGCGGTTTAATGCTCTAGCTATTACTATATGATAGTTCAAGTAACCGCCTTCTTTATTTTATTATACGTATTACCTGCTTAGTGACTATCCCGCCGAGTGCTTTGGTGAAGCAATGTATTCTTGGTGTAGGCTTTTTTATTTAATTCCAGGTAACTCGTCTAACCCGTGTCTATCATGATCTGATCGATACATTGTAAACGTAGTTGCCTTCTCGCCATTCTTTCTTGTGCCCTTCTATCGGTTATTGTTAATCTATTTTGTCCAGCTGATTTTCAACATCCATCTATAACAACACAAGTCCAATGCTTCTATTTTATTTTGTAATGGCCCTGCATTGTTCCAGAATTTTCAAATTTAATTAAACTTGAACAACATTCGCTAAATTTAATTTTAAACTGGTTGTTTCGGGTAAAGCTCAGATGCCCAGGGTCTGTTATACTCAAATGTATAAAATACAAGAATAACACAGTGAAATATTATAAAATAAAATTCCTTCGGCGTATTAGTTCTGGGTTCGGTTATTTTTGAGACGGTCGGCAACCCTCACTGCACTCTGGCTTGACCCGGTTGCTGCCCCTGGATCCTCTCAAAGAATGTTTGAAGACGGTAGGCGCGGGTGAGCCGTAGCTGTAATGTACTGTAATTGACAGATCTGAAACAAACTATATTTGCGCCGACAAAGATGACGTTTGTTATTTATAGTTGACGGGAGGACAAATTCAAGGGAAAAAGTGTTTTATGGTGTCTGTGATGTTTACAGCGAGTGCATAAAGCTTGGCTGGGCGTGGTACGTCCTTTGTGAATAAGTTTACACCACTCGGAATGATATAAACTAGACATTTTTACCTCTTACAAAGCGAGATTTCGGTCGGTTCGGACTCACAGCACGCAGACCAATTTGGCTACTTCGAGGCACCTGGATTATGCCGACAACCTGCAGGTTTCTCCTAGTATTCTAGTAAGTTGTGCTCTAGATTAAGGTTATGAAGCGTTTATGGTAATATTAGCTTGGAAAATTAGCAACTCAGGATCAGGTTCAGGTTCAAGTCTGAAGTGTCGTTAACTAACTTCGGATTCTTCTTTTGTACCCTTCGGCCGCCGTGTTATCGGAAAATTGTTTAAAGGAGCTTGGAGGAGGAGCTGGATGGCGTACCGGTTTATATTACGTCCGCGCACCGCGGCTAAGATCGCCTTATCGAAAACCCAAGTGAAGACTGTAACGGGAATTAGCGCCATTCAAATATTTAGCACACTATTTGTGCCTTAGGTAAAGTTTATGAGGGGGCTAACGTTATAATCCACATCTGGCATATATTATAGTTTTTTATTAAGTCTTCCCATTTTATTTAGTGCCTCTTGTAACTCTTCTTTTACTTTTGTCAGTAGTAGAATATCATTTATGTACCTTAGAGTGTCAATGTTTTTGTATTGTATTATGGCTCCTCTATTTCTTGTTGAATTTGTTTCCATTCTATGAAATTATTGCGGTTTGGCTTATATGTAAGTTATATATTGCTCTTCTATCGCACTCTATAAGCTCTATAGCTGTGCCCAGTCGTTTAAGTATTTTGCAAATATACCGAGCTGTGCTATCGTTTCGACTGTTCTTTCGCAGCACACGCCCATGTTTCACATGTAACAGCTTTATACTCGTACTTCTCATAGTCCTCTCGCTTTCCGATTTTTGAAAAATTAAGATGCACATAGTTGTTGCTTCTATAGGCATGGTTTTTGGTATGCCTCATGCGAATTTGAGCATGGATTTCTTTGCACTCACGTTATATAGATTTGGTAGAAAGCTACATTATTGCAAGCCTACTTTCCGCGTCTTTATTATGGATTAGATCTTCGGCGTGATCTGGAAACCGAAATTGTTATTTAACCCTAACTACATCCAAGGGGTTTTTTTTAGCAATTATAACGAATAACTTTTTTGCGATAGTTTTAAGTAGACTTTTCTTTCATTTTCTTATGAAAGTGTTTATACAAATGTGATCGGGCATTTCTATTCCTACTTTTTTCTTCCAAATAATCTGCGAAAATAACTATACAGCAGCATTGGAGATACAAATCACAAAAAAAACGCGTTAATAAATCAAACAGTTGGAATTTATTACGGTCGTTAATGAAATGGCATAAAGACAAATAAGTTTTCCATGCCAGACAGCATTTAAATTAGTAACTCCATATTTCACTATTGTGACTTTTAGATTATTGCCTTACAGGTGCGTAATAAATACTAGCTAATTTGGCGCTTAAGTACAGCACTTTGTAAGAAATCGCCGTTTTTAAGTTGGTCTGTATGAACTTATATACATACTAATATTGGAATGTGAAACTTCATTAGCTGTTATGGTTTACTGTGTTGGGGTTTGCTAATGGACGAGCATTTTTATAAATAGAAAACGATTAAAATGATTTAAGTTGTTATAAAATTTCACGATATTGCGATGTCGCATTATGCCCATTATGTAATGGAAACGTTAAAGGCGTTTGAAACAGAGGTGGTTGGTATGTCGTTTGCAGTCAAATAACTCGCAAAGTTTTACACAGGTTAATGTTTAAAGTTTCCCACCTCGTCATTGTTTGTGTAAGTCGTAGTACTAACGTATGAGGATATACTAAAATATACGGTAGGATTTTATATAATGAAAGAAATTACAATGATAAAATAAATGGCAACCTGGACAAGTTAGAATCTATACTGTACTCATTTGGAGCTGTTAAACATTTGACAGCAGATGGTAGCATTGTTTGGATAGCGGGATGTCCGGACATAAACCCATTCGATTTCTTTCTACTTTAACTGCCTACGTTTAATCAGATTTAGCGTCATAAGGCGACGTATCAGACCATCGGATGCCAACGATGTATCTTCTTTCATACGTAGTTTCCTCGCACTTGCGGGTTTCTAACTTTCTGTGGTTTTTAACTTTCTCTGTGAACTCAAAATCAAAAGTTGACTGGCACGTTTAGTTTAGTTCTTGCAGTATTAATTTCGATTTCCACAATGTTTAGTGATATAATACTAGTCCCTGTCATGGTTCTTATTATTTTAGTTAGTACGATTACTTTCGCGATTTGTGTACACAAATACACCGTTTTTAAATTCTATTAAATTTTAGCTTGAATTAGAACTCATGTTCTCCATTATCATAATCATATCTATAAAAACGAGTAAAGCTGCTTGCATGCGTCACGCTGCGTCGTCACCAATTGGACTATTTCAATACACACAGAAGTTGAGCAATAAAGACAAACTGAACAATTTGTCTATGGTGGGTGCTCCAAAGACTGGAAAAGGACCAGCGCAGTAGGTGTACTACCTAACCTAGGAGAAAGGCTTAACTGGGTAAGAAAATGAAAGATAAAGGTGGACGAGAAAAAAATAATGAACCTAGTTATGTCATAAATTGTGTTATAGAACGTTAAACGAACGCTGTGTGCTTCAACTGCTTTCTAGTTAGAAACACAATTTTTTGCTTTTAATGGTATAGTTATTTCCATAGTCGATTGTTGAAAGATACTATTTGCAGGGTATATCCATGTTTACCACGAGAATTGGTATTTTTTGGGGCTCTTTTTCACTTGCTTTCCATAAACATCATCTTCTCTAACGTAAATGACTTGTTCGGATAACCTAATTCAACGTGTCGGTGTGGTATTTTCTTCTATGTAGTTTTCAGTCACTTTCAAATTCTGAAAATTCGTCTTTATCTTTGGTGAGTTGCTTCCGCCTAACTTTTTTAAATTATATTAACTTTATATTGCTTTAATCATATTTTTTTTGATACTTTGTAATTTTATAGTTTCCTTCTTCTCTTTTTTACTTTGTTAACTTTTATCTATGTTGTTTTTTTTTCAATAATTAACAACATCGTATGTTCACCCAATACAAATAATAGCACTGCACACAGGTCACTGGCTTAATACTCATAAGAACAAGAAAAATAGCGATTTAATATACCGTCAGACTACTGAAATTCAAATATATCATATTATTGGGGAAAGAATAATGAATAATATTGTTACAATAGTCCAAATGTGTGCGACTTCGAAAATACGTTATTGGCTTTGGATAATCAATGTGATACTGAAGTAGATGAAAATATGAGCATGAAGATCAAATAATAGATTGTACCAGTACAAATATAGAAGAGATCATGCGAGTTATATTACAGGCAGTTCCCACATAATATACCAGTACTAGTGAACCGGCCGTCTTATGTCACCCTGTTATGTAACAGTTACATGTATTTTATATAATTTGTAATCGCCGTCCAATAAAGTGGTTTTTCAAAAAGGTAAATAGATACTAATTCCTCTAGAACGTTCTCAAAAAATAAAAGTAAGAACATATTACATTTAAACTAGTGAAATTTTTATTCAACTTACTTTACGTATTCAGACTTTTGTGTTATTTTCACTGCTTGGTGTGTTAACTTTATAAAGTGAATAATTATATAGTGTACTATACGTGGTTTTTTTTTGAAAATTAATATTACCTTTATAAATAGGTTATTAATTCAAGATCGTTTGTGAAATCGTTCACTAACCAAATTAAAATAACCAAATGTTAACATCGGCGGAATAGTATAATGTACAAATTCAGAAGAATAAGCCATGTGTCTGTTAAGAATTAGCTTTACAACTTTAGTATAATATACTGCCTAACAAGCAGTGGTTCCAAACCAGCCACTGGTACATTACGCTGTGGCACTGATGTTCTAGTTAGTTTAGGTTAATTGCAGTCTTTGATCGTTTTTGAAATTGAATGCCTCATATGATTGTTTTGGAGTCGCCGACTACATTCAAGCCTGGAGTTCGATTTTTGATCATGCTTAATATTCGATCATGAACCACGGCGCACAGTAGACGCATTTATGTAACCGCTCCCTTTACAATAAATATGTGTTATTGAGATACATTTGTTACTTCAAAAGTAGTGGTGTGTTTTTAAAATAAGTAAAGTAAAATAATCGTGGATAATAATTATCTGTGCTACATTTGCATTTCTGCACAATGGTTTTAACACGTGAAGATAAGGCAGAAATTGCCAATTTAATAGCCAACGGTTTAACAACCTACTTTAATAAGAATGAAAACCTACATAAAATTATTGAGAAATTATCAATTAAGATAAATAAAGGTGATCGACGATAGACTAACAGGTATTAACGAAAATATCAATAATTTGAAAAACAACTACGATAATCTTAAACAGAAATGTCAAAAATTAGAACAATATTCGAGAAATAATAATGTCAGAGTATTTGGAATTCCAGAAACTGATAGTAAAGAGCTTGAGCAAAAACTTAAGGACATGTGCAAAGCAGAACATTTTAATTTAAAAAGTGAACAGATAGACCGTTGTCACCGAGTCGGATGAAATATTGATAACAAACATCGTGCTGTGATTGTGAAGTTTACCAGCTTTAAAACGAAAATGTTGTTTATTAAAAATAAGAAGAATTTTACTGGTATACGCGTTTATGAAGACTTAACTAAAGACAGGCATGAATATTACTGAAGTTGGCAGCCGATAATTTTGATTGGAAAAATTGCTGGACCAGTGACGGTGTGATTAACATTAGATATGGGGCGAAAAGGCACAGGATTACAACTTCAGCTCAATTGGATTCCCTCTGAGTTATAAACGTAAATAATGTTTACTTAAATCATTACTATACCTAAATACAGTTTAAGTTTGTAAATAGTCAGATAAATTTAAATGTACATGTGTGAGATAGCTTTTATAGTAAATTTCTCTTATTTTATTTGGGTAAGTAATCATACGCTCTCACACATTTTGTTATATAATTTTGGAGAGCGGGACACATGACAGGCGTCGTCTTACTTCATTTACTTGTTTTTCTCTTTTTCTTGATCCTTCATTTTGGATCTTTGCTATATGTTAGTATGAATCAGTATATAAGAGATTATAATTTTGTTCCTCTAAATGCAGTTGAAATCAATGATCCGGTAACTGCCAATATTTTATTACAAAATGTTGAAAATAATACTAAATTTAATGTATTTCACATAAATATTTATTTATTTATTTATTTATTTATTTATTTAAGTAAATGTTGCCCAACAGGTACAAACCCAATTACAGGACAAACACATATAAATTATACTAAATAGTTACATGCAAAACTTAAGTAATCTAAAGTAACAGTACGGACTACAGTGAAAATAGAGTCAAAAAGAAATATTTTATTTAGTCTTCACAAATGCTATTCTAAACTTTTATCTTTCACTTGCTTTAGACTACAACAAAATATATCAAGTTCGTCACTAACAAGATTACAATAATGACACATAATATAAATGGGAGACTTTACAAGAACATTAGTTTTAGCCAGTGGAAGAAAAAATGTATAAACATTTCGGACTGGTAATCTTGGAACAAAAATATGTAGTTTACTTAATAAATCAGAACAATCAATTGAGTAATGCATTAATTTGTATAAGAATACTAAACAACTTTGCTTCCTACGAGACTCAAGCGATATACAATTGAATGTATTAAGTAGGATAGTGTGATCAAAACCGCGCTCAGGATACACATGATTGACTTTAAACCACAGATATTTTAACATTCTTCTTTGTACGCTTTCTAACATGTTTTTATAATATTCATATGTCGGATTCCAAATAACAGAACAGTACTCGATCTTAGTTCTAACAAGAGAATAGTATAAAATTTTTATTGAATTTGGTTGACGAAATGATTTTGTGCTTCGGATAACAAAGCCTAGCATTCTATTGGCAGCTGCTACAGATTCAATAATGTGCTGATTAAAACGTAGTTCGCAATCAAACAACACACCAAGATCTTTAATTGTATAACAGCGTGTAAGAGAGTCGCCATTAATGGTATAGTTGTAATTAATTGGATTAGATTTCCTCGAATATGACATTACTTTACATTTAGATGTGTTTAAATGCAACTTGTTTAAACAGCACCATTGGTACAATTTATCTATATTGTACTGCAAAGTCAAACAATCAGTAGTAGACGCAATAGAAGTAAAAATCTTAATATCGTCAGCGAACATCAGCAATTCGCAGTTCATATTATATGCGACATCATTAATGAAAAGCAGGAAAAGCAATGGTCCAAGGTTAGACCCTTGTGGCACTCCAGACTAAGCAACAAAGGTTTGGGAATTATATCCACCATATGAGACAAATTGCAGCCGGTTCGTCAGGTAAGAATTGAAGAATGTGATAAGTGGATGACTAAATCCCAGACAATTTAATTTATTTAGCAATATTCCGTGATCTATACGGTCAAAAGCCTTTGACATATCTGTATAAATCACGTCGACCTGGCCTCGTTTGTCTACAGCTTCGGAGATAAACTGTGTTAAATAACATAAATTTGTTAAAGTTGACCGTTTTTCAACAAAACCGTGTTGATATGGGGAAATGATATTTTTTATGCGGCCGTAAATACTATTATACAGGACCATTTCAAAAACCTTCGCAAGGTTGGATAAAATGGATATCGGTCTGTAGTTCATAGCATCAAACTGATCACCGCTTTTGAAAACAGGACATATTCTAGCAAGCTTCCACTCATCTGGAAACATAGAGTATTTGAGAGCTGCATTAAATATTGTCGTAAGAGGCCTGCTAAAAACGTACCTGCCGTCCCTTAAAACAAAGCTAGGTATTTGATCAGGTCCTGCAGTCATCTTATTGCTCAATTTACGCAATGCGCAGACAACTTCATCTTCAGTTATAGTAGATATGTTTATAGCTAAGCTACTCGACTGAACATTATGACTAACAGGGGCAACGGTAGAATCAATATATACGCTACTAAAGTATTCACCTAGGATATTAACAATATCTTGTGGATTTTTATATTCAACACCATCTTTTTTCATTTTTCCCGGTATTCTCGTAGTACCCTGTTTATTATTGATGTAAGACCAAAAACGTTTAGGATCATCTGTGATTGATTGTTCAACAGTAATGACATAGTGTTGATAAGCAGCGGCTATTTGAGTTTTGACTAGTGCTCTAATTTGTTTAAATTGTTGCGAATACCATACTGACTTAGTATTGATATATTTTTTATGAAGTTTGGTTTTCAATTTAAGGTTATAGATAATATCTGGCGTATACCAGCGTGGATAGTTATTTGTTTTATTTTTGTATAGCGGGATATGTTTATCAAAAATCGTATACAGTATTCGATAAAATTCCCTACATAGATCGTTCGGATTTTCAATATTATTTAGTATATTCCAATCTGCATTTAACAAGTCTTGGTACAATGTTGGATAATTTGCTCTCTTAAAATTATACGATTTTACACCTGAATTATGTACAAAATTATTTTTTTTAGCTTTTTGTAAGGTAAACAATATCTGTAACGAGGGATGATGCATGTCTTCACTAACAATCGGTATTAACTCACGTGTTGCTTCAGAATTTTTAATATTAGTGAAGACTAGATCAAGAATTCGGCCATTGCTATTGAACACATTATTAAGTTGCCTTAAGTCTAAAATATGCATGTAATTATTAATTATGTTATTTAAATGACTGCTAACATTTGCATCACAAAAAGACGGAACATTAAAATCCCCTAAAATTACAATATTCTTGAATTGAAACTGCTCAAAAAATTTTAGCCACGTTTCGAGAGTAGCAACGGGTGGTGTGCGAGGAATATAAACTACAAAGAGTACAATACATAAAAACCAGAAACGCACTTGCAACCCAATAAATCCACATCTGGTAAAACATCGCTTATGTGCTTTGTATCAAGTCTTTCAATACGCAGGGAATTTTTAAACGCAAGTAGAACACCTCCACCACGTGATACACTGTTTGCTACAAAGTCACGATCACTTCGGAACACATTATATACCTCGGTAGACAAAAATTCTGAACTTAGGACATCCGTTGATAGCCAGGTTTCCGACAGGGCGATGACGTCGAATTCACCATCAGATGTAGAAGATAGAAGTTGCTCCATTTTATTTTTTATACTACGAACATTTTGGTAGTAAACATGTAAATTTGTACAGTTGGGCGAAACTAGTTTTTTTGAACAATTGATGGAACTCCCTTAATGTATTTTATGGTGATATTGTCCTCGCCATTATCGATGCGCTCCTTTAATTCAGTTTTACGCTTAGCCAGAAGTTCACGTTGATATTGCGTCTCATCATTTTTTAGAAAAATGGTGTTAAAATTGGCACTCGACTTCAGAAGATGCTTATTTCTAAGAAAATAGCGAACTTCATCCACATTAGAAAAGGTTACCCGAACAGGGCGTGGTCTGTTAACATCCTTATCGCGTAAACCCAGTCTAACGATGTTTTGGTTAGTAACTGTAGGTGTGCCTAGCGGCTTAATTGTTTCCAAAATCTGAACAACTGTTGAGGCAGTATTAGTGTCGTCTTTTTCAGGTACTCCATAAAGAATTGCAGTAAATGCACTTGCTTATTGGCATTTTTTATTGATATACGCTACAACTTTCAATAACGAAATTTTTATCACAACTCGCAACACTTTGACCCGAGTTATCGGTTTCGTGGCAATGAAAATAAATCCTAGCAAGGTAATCACACCCACTATCAATATTAACACCAAATACTTTTAGATGCACTAATTTTGTTGTAGTAATTAAATATTATTTCACGAAACAAGACAAACGCTCCGCACTCGAGCACAGTCACGATGCGCAGTATTAATAAAAAAATTTATGAACTACAGATATTTTTAAATCAACTTGGTGTTGAATATGATTGTATAGTATTAACTGAGACGTGGCAGATTCGAGATCCTGAATTTTTTTGTCCAATTGGTTAGGATGTTATTTATAATGAGGGAGTTTATAACCAAAATGATGGTGTTAATTAAAAAATCATTAAATTTTCAATACAAAATAATAAATATCAAAGAAAATCGAGCAAGTCAAGTTAAATTAAAATTTTGTAATAAAGTCATATTAATTACAGCCATATACAGATCACCCACTAGTTGTTTAGATTTATTTTTAACAGTACTCGATAATTACTTAAATTCTATTAGTACTAAAAATGTTGCCAACAGTATTATTGTTGGTGATATAAATTTAAATATTCTAGTGGAAAATACTGCTTCAAATGAATATTTAAATATCATGAGCAATTTTGGATTCATATCAATGATAAACAGTTACACAAGGGAACAAGAAAATAGCAAGTCTTGTGTTGATCATTTATTTCTAAAGACGAAAGAGTATATAAACGATGTAATGTCAGCAATTTTTAAAACAAATATAACTGACCATTTTCCCATAAGCTTATCACTTTCAGTAATAAATCAAACTTGTCCTAATGTAAAACAAAATACGTTACGTAAATTTTTAAACTATGATCAATTGAGGTTAAGCATGAATAGCTTGCAGTGGGTTCAATATTATAATACAGAAAGTACGGATCAATTGGCTGTTTTACTCACAGATAGTATAACAATCGCATTAAATTCTAGTACTGTTCCAAAAAAAATTAAACACAAAGATACAAAAAGAAAAAATTGGATAACTGTTGGATTGGTGACGTCAATAAACAAACGAGATGTACTATATCGGGAATTACTAAAGAATCCATTCGCTATTAAATTAAAAAATGAATTTAAAACGTATAGAAATAAATTGAATAACTTAATTAAAGAAACGAACGCTAGGTATTTTAAAATAAAAATAGAGAATATGGCAAATAACGACAGTAAATCGTTCTGGAATATTGTTAATGAAATTACAAATTCTCATAAAAAAATAGTGATATTAAAGAAATTAAAATTAAAACTGGAATACTGACTTCCAATGTAACTAAAATAACAAATGAATTTAATAAATTTTTTGTTAGTGTTGGTAAAAATCTTGCCTCTAAAATTAAAGCGGTAGCTAAGGCTCCATCTACATTACAATCATTATCGTCTTCCATTTATTTAACGCCAACTAATGAATATGAAATTGCAGATATAATATCCAAATTAAAAACCAATGTTACACCTGGATTTGATAATATCACAACTGAAGTACTGAAAGTAATTTCAGAAAGTATAGTTTCACCGATTGTTTTCTTAATAAACAAAATTATAGAGACTGGTTCTGTCCCTGAATTATTTAAAATAGCTGTTGTAAAGCCCTTGTATAAGAAGGGCGACAAAACTGAGGTGTCCAATTACAGACCAATTTCTGTAATTAGTAATCTGGCGAAAATAATTGAAAAGGTTATAAAGAAAAGAATTAATGATAATTTAAATTAATTTAATATAATATCAGAAAAGCCATTCGGATTCCAGGAAAATAAATCTACGCAAGAAGCCGTAAGTTACTTATGTTCTCTTATTAATAATTCCTTAGAAAACAGCAAGCCTTCTCTGTGCGTGTTCTTAGATCTGGCTAAGGCCTTTGATACTGTAAGTCATCTCCATTTATTAGATTCGCTAGAAAACATAAGATTCAGAGGCATTGCTTCAAAATTAATGAAAAGCTATTTAACTAACGGGTGTTCATAAACAGTCGTCATCCCAGTAGGTTTTGACTTCAGAAACGTATGTCTATTAAAATTGAGAAAAAATGCTCTATGACAGTACTCAATGACGTTTTAATGTGTTGCACGAATTAATCAAAGATATAACATTTGGTTTTCAAGGCAACTGAGATGACGACTGTTTATGAACACCCGATAGTTGAAAACAATTTGTAGAAATAAAAAGTAAAGAGCCTTGAGTGCACAGTTGAATATGGAGTGCCGCAAGGCACTGTGTTAGGTCCCATACTTTTCATTATACAGGGTGTTCGGATAATAGGGAACCATACATTGATGATGAGTTCTACGCATTAAAATAATAAAAAAACTTCATATGCAGTAGTGTCCGAAAATCGTTATTGGCGTAGATACCGACCCTTAAAGTTTAACTTTTTTTATTTATTTTTTATAACTGAATAGATAAATACTTTAAACTTGGTGTACGTGCTCTTTATTGCAATGTTCACAAACAAAAAGAAAAATAATTGATAACATGTATTTTGAACTGGCAGTTAACCTAAAACCATATATTCTTTTATATCTGAAGACATACCTCCGACCTAGATGCGGCATCTTGTAGGGAATAAAAAAAACAAAATTAATTAACTTTTGTTTGGTATTCGTAACATAAACCGTCTGATTAGAAATTCTATCTAAAGTTTTTGCATTTTTGTTATCAAGGCTAATCAGATAATGACCCTAAAAAGAAAAGCCTTAAAACTTTAGATAGAATTTCTAACCAAACGGTTTATGTTACGCATACCAAACAAGAGTACATTAATTTTGATTTTTTTTATTCCCTACAAGATGGCGTTTTCGGTTAACTGCCAGTTCAAAATACATGTTATCGATTATTTTTATTTTTGTTTGTGAGCATTTCAATAAAGAGCACGTACACCAAGTTTAAAGTAGTTATCTACTCAGTTATAAAAAATAAATAAAAAATTTAAAAAAAAAGTTAAACTTTAAGGGTCGGTATCTACGCCAATAACGATTTTTAGACAATACTGCATATGAAGTTTTTTTATTATTTTAATGCGTAGAACTCACCATCAATGTATGGTTCTCTATTATCCGAACACCCTGTATATCTTAATGATCTATTTCAATTAAATACTTTGGGCACAATAATCAGTTTTGTAGACGACACAGCAATTTTTTATCAAGATGACTCCTGGTCAGGTCTGAGAACAAAAGCAGAGAGTGATCTAAAAATTGTAAAAGATTGGTTTGATTATAAATTGCTAACAATCAACTTCGACAATACCAAATACGTACCATTCACTTGCTACAAAAACAAATTGCCCCTATTCTAACAATTAGTAATAGACCTGCAGACCAAAGTGGATGAGACAAAAAACATAAAATATCTGGGTGTAATTATAGACAGGCATTTGAGATGGAATGATCATATAGATAATTTAGTCCAGACGCTAAGATCAATATTATTCCGCTTTAAACAATTAAAATCTATTTTAAATAGCTTTTAACTAAAAAAAGTGTATTATGCACTGATCGAATTCCGATTATATTATGGATTTATTGGATGGGGCAGTGCTGTTACAATTTACCTAAAAAAATTAGAAATAATTAAAAAAAAATTATCCGTATTGTACTAAATGAGGACGCCACCTATCCATCAAATTTACTTTATTGTGAAGCAAAAATATTGCATCAACGGCAACTATACTTTTTTACATTGGTGTTATTTATGTATAAGAATAAAAACAATTTGGTCTCAATTGATCATCAGTACCAGACTCGTCTCAAACCATTTGCATTCAAGACTCCGTTTTCAACAAAATCTATTGGACAGAGAAATCATGGGTATCTTGGCCCGAGATTTTATAACTTCTTGCTAGAAGCTATTAAATCTTCTAGATAATTTCATCACTTTAAGAAATCTGTAAAAGCATTTTTATTCACCACTGATATATATATATTTTTTATAATATATTTTCTTAAAAAACTATACTTTACATAGTTATATTTATATTATTATTGTAATGTATTTTAACTAGTCCAACGATTTCTTCTTTTTTTTTAAAGAAACCCATAGACAGTTATGTAAATTGTATGGGTTAAATTTTTTTATTTGCCAATTAAGAAGATATACAGTGAGCGCAAAAAAGCATTGGTCAGTTTTAATTTGTAATAACAATTTATTTGCTTAAATTACACAGTTAATCAGAACTATTTCTTAAAGACTAAGAATGGGAGATTCACTTATGAAAAATGCTGTCGGTTAAATGACTCCCCTCTTGTTGAATGCACTCTTTTAAACAGTGGCCGAAATCTCTCATCACACGTTGCCGCATATCCTGCAGTATAGCTTCAATATTTTCCCGAATAAACATTTTAAGCTTTTCCAGATTTCTTATCTTTCTTGTAAATACTCTGCTCTTCAAGTAATCCCAAAGAAAAAATCAGGAGTGGCTAATGAAGGTCACCATAGCAAGAAATCAGTTTATTTGGAAACGATTGTCGTAGGAGATTTGTATTAATTCTTGCGGTGTAATTTGTAGCACCGTCCTGTTGAAACCAAAATTCATTTACTATCTCCTCCTCTATTTGCAATAAAAAGATCTTTAAAGCATGTAATGTCTTTCGAGATGTAACCGTTACCGTTTCACCAATTTTACTCGAAAAAATGAGCCCCGACAATCTTTGACGGTGAAACAGCACACCAAACTGTCACTTTCGGAGGATGTCAAACATTGAAACAAAACTCCCAAGTTTCCGATTTATGAAGAAATTATCATTGATTCCATAGGTGAAGTGTATGGGTTTTTATTAGGTATTGAAACTGACCAATGCTTTTTGGCGCTCACTGTATATAAAATATATTGTAATATTTTGTAAAATATAAAAAAAAATATATTATCTTTGTAACATTTTGCAAATAAACTTTATTATTATTATTATTATTATGAAGGACCTTATACTAAAGTTTTATCGAATTAACAAACGCGACTGGAGAGTAATTTAACGATGGGAACGATTTATAATAGAAAAGGCGCCAATAATAGCAAGGACGCGTTGGTGGGTTTCAATTACTTTTGTGACGTTGACAAGTCGAAAAATTTCTAATCAAAGTAAATAATAAAGAGTGGAACCCATACATCTCAATGAGTGTAGGGCAGAAGCAGTTTCTAATTGCTAAAAAAACAGTAGAACCGAACGAATGTAAAAAGGAAACAAAGTGGACGTGACTACCTCCCTGGACTTTCCCATACTGGAAACTGTTCATATCGTCTTTATTCAACAGTCTTTACAACATATCAAAATTTCAACTCGATGACTCACGTCTTCACCGTGATAAGCGTTTACACTTTCACGTAAATTGCGGGTAAATATAAAAGAATGTGTAGTTCAAAACGTGACCACCGAGCTTCTGTAGATGGCGCCAAGTGGACAAGCCGCCACTGTCATAGTTTATGTATTATTTTCCTCAAAACGGCTGTAGCACCGAGGTGAAATTTTCTAAGTACCTGGAAATTATATTTTCTAGGGCATACAAAATCGATTTGTTTATTTTCGCGGAAAAAGATTCTTTGACGCAAAAATATAACAACCGTTAGAATAAAAAAATTATTTTTCAAAAATAGAGGGGGAGGGGGCCGGTGCGCTTACATATATCCACGAGTGTAATATTTTTTTGCATATTCATATGCTCCATTATGCACTGAGCAATTCAGTGAAAACCCCAGCTACCTATGTTGTTTTGTTTATTAATTAAAGGGGTTTAAATTTTAAAACTTCACAGCTTCGTAGAGGGCGCCACAGATAATTCATGAGATTCTTTAAAAAACAGATCGATAGCCCTTTTCGGGGTCTATCAGTGTATGAAGTTTAAACAAATTCCTGTGGGCAGTTTTTGAGAAATGATTTTGAAAATTTGTAATTTAGGCCCCTTAATATTTTTCAAAACACTTTTTATATCACCTCATGTTAGCCTTCATATACTATTCAGAAAAAAAATCAATTGAATCGATTCATTCGTTTTTGAGTAATAGGGCGTTAAACTCAAAATTTTCAAAAAATCATAGCGCCCTTCATTTTAAACCTAGCGAGTTCGGCAAAAAACTAACAGATTTGTCTTATGACCCTCTATCGTTATCCGCGATAAAATTTTCAAAATTTTAATCACGAAAACAGTGATACCAAAAAAACATGCGTAACTTCCGCTTCCGGTTTCGGATTTTTTTGAAAAGCTTATTTTGTCGATGAATTTTCGATACACCCCCGCATTCCAAAGCGCATCAAAATCGGAGCAATACTTTCGGCTGTAGGAGCGTCACCCACCCACACACAGACAGACATTTTTTAAAAACCACTTTTTTGGGTTCCTAGAGGCCCAAAACGGATATTTCTGTAAAAATCTCGATTTCCCAAATTTTCATGATTCCAAGACTTCCCTATACCTATGGGTATGGGAAAGTAATAAGACACATTCAAGAGAAGTAGAATAACCCAAAGAACCCTAACCAAGAATGGTATATACCCTCAAATGGAAAAAAGATTACGATAAGATGAAAATGGATGGAAAAAACACTGTTGTTGGAAATGCAAAAGGATATTTAGATAGAAAATTGAGAACTATGTATAGAAGGTACAAGAAGAATTAAAGAGAAATAATAAGAGGAGTGGGGGAAGATATAATAGAAAATTCCGCAACTTGACACAGGAAGAAACTAAACCTGACAAAGAAAGACAGGTGCTTAAGAACAAAGTGAAAGATCAAGGAATGACACTTAAAAGGAGGAAACAAAGGATGAAATTTAAAGGACACAGATTTAAAGATAGTAGTAGACAATTCAAGGGAAACTGTAGACATGACAATAAAAGCAGAAATAAAAAGCAAGACAAAACAGGAAAAGGAAAAAAAGACATAAAACAAGAACACTCTACTAATAGGTACTGCAAATATAAAAGAAGTTATATATTACTTGCAATGCAGTGGATAACACATTAAAGATAAGCATCCCCTAAAAGTAATAACACTGATAACTAGCAAGAACATGGTTAACGAATATGGGAATTGATTTGAAAGGACCAAAGGGAAAAAATGATGCCCGCCAGGTGGAGAAATTCGAAGTGGAATAATGTGTGTGAAATTAGAAACAGAAGATTTAGGTAAATAGCAAAACATATAAATGAGACAAATACATTTCGCTCCTGGTTGGACAGTGGTGTGACCATTAACCCACCAGAAACAAATATGATTCCTTTAGTTGATGTCACATCTCTTTCTTTTAGTGCTACAAAGTCTTCATGTTGTGATTTGTTTTATGCATCGTTCATCTCATGTAGCTAGACGATCTGTGTTTTTCTAAATGTATTCACAGCATTCTCTGTATAACGCATTGTTTGTATATCATTCGTCATTTCTGATAAGACAACTTTGTTGTACATTTTATAAACTTATAAACCTAGTTAGTTATTGGGTCTTCACCTATTTTTACTACAATATAGTGTTATTTTGACATGGTTTAAAGTTGTGAATGATTTATTTGTATTATAAATAATAAATTGTTCTGTCACTTCAATATAATTTTAACAATGACCAGAGAATTTTAATATAACTATATTCGTCTAGCTAATCAAAAATGTTCATTTGAATTGAATTAAACGTTATTATAAGCTACGCTGCCCTTTAACTGACACTGTTTCAATCCAAGGATCCAATTTTCCAAAAGGGGGCCTAGTGGTTCCATAACCTCG
The DNA here is from genome assembly GCA_940337035.1 of Agriotes lineatus. NCBI lineage: Eukaryota > Metazoa > Arthropoda > Insecta > Coleoptera > Elateridae > Agriotes > Agriotes lineatus. The sequence goes on along the minus strand of CALNHX010004152.1, from coordinate 37,025 downwards.
CTAGGGCCTCCTCTGCCTTCTCTGCATTGTAGTGCTGCTCGCTGGTATTATACCACTGCGGTCCACGATGCAGTTTGCTCCGCCAACCCCGATGCTTGGGTGGCTCGCCTTAATGCTCGCTGCCTCTTCTGAGCCCCAATGCTGCTGCTGGTCCTCGTACCTGCTCTCAGCTCAGACCTCCTATACTGATCGAAATCGCTGCTGGTTTATCCAAATCGTTGTAATGCTGCAATTCGTGCTTTTATACACAACTAATCTCACACCTGAATTTCAATAATATGACCAGTTGGAACTCAGATTATTTAATTTACTGCATCGTTTATATTACGGAGCCACTCCCAACAATTTGGCTTGACTTAACTTGGTAATTGTTTTTTTTATCCACAATTATTACTAAGTAACCTACTACATATTGTTATTTGTAAGCACATATGCTATGACCTTAGAATTAAATGTATGTTTTTCACATTTTGCCCCTATTTTTGCACTTTTACAGGCTATACGCACTATCAATTTGTCTTGCAGAAGCTTACATGTTGCTTTATGCTCTTAGTCATATTACGTGACTTGCTATCACTGTATTATTACCCTCAACTTCATTAACAATAGTATGGCATGTTGAACTGAATACAAACTCATTGTCTCTGTTAAGCTCCACTACCCCGTTTTACTACTACAATCTCATTAGCATGTCTTACGTTACTTCAAATATTCGAGCATTTATAAAACTTATAGTTGCACTTATCATTTAAATCATAACGTTGAATCAAATTACTCGAAACTCTGCATTTCGGGAACCACTTGCTATTCTTGGTTTAATTATAAATTACTTATTAATAGTGGTTTATAAATCCAAGAATGTTTAATTCTGATAATATTTTTACTGTAACGATTAATATGATTTTTAATTAATTGGCATTTATTTAATAATAACAACGGAGCCAGAATTGCTGTAGGTAGCATAGCATCTAAATATATACCAGTAGAATGAGGACCGCTGCCCCCCACCACTTTTAGTTGATTCGCGGATTCGCGGTTTAATTCGCGGATTTATTCGCGGATTTCGCGGTTTTGATTCGCGGATTGAGCCAATTAATTTCGCGGTTTGATCTAATTAATTTCGCGGTTTGATCTAATTAATTTTCACATGTGCTACTAATTAAATTACGCATTAGCTTCCGATTAAATTACGCGCGGCCATTTTTAATTTGCTTCTGGAATTACACGGCGGCCATCTTGGTTTTCTGGCGCGAATGTTTGAATTTAAATTTTTTCAGATTTTTTTTCTAAGTTCAATTTTTTGAATTTAAATTTCCCAGGTTGTTTTCTGCGTGCGCGCTTCTCGCGGCTGTCGTTTTAATTCCGCGGAAATATTTGAATTTCAAACTGGTAAATCTGTCTCTCTCTTCTGCTCCCTGGCTGTCTCTCTCTTGCATTCACTCGCGGAAATATTTGAATTTCAAACTGGTAGATCTATCTCTCTCTCTTCTGCTCCTTGGTTGTCTCTCTCTTGCAGTTACAGGATGGATGTTTAATTTAAAAAAATCTCTGGCGGACTTGGATTTGAACCCTCTACGTTTGTATACACATTGGGCTCACATCTATCGATGCCGCTATACCACGGAGCGCTACGGGATTTAAAGGGTTTGAACAAAACGTCATTTCACGGCTCTGCCGTCACGCTGCCAGAATTTAAAACAAACTAGTTTTTGAGATATATGATTTATAAAAATGGAATTGTATAGCCTGTGGTGTTAAATGAGGTGTAGCAATTTTTAAAAACTGATTTTGTGACTGGATCTGGCATAATTAATTATTTTATAATTTGTGCCTGCTATATGGATGGATTAACGAGATTCTCATTGTCCCTACCTACTATATAGATGGAAATTTCCGATCGGTCGGTGATAAGAGGTAAAGGCAGATCGTAAATATAAAAACGAGTTGCAAATTTGATTTTAATATATTCCTAAAATACTAAGTATGAAAAGGTCTCATATAATATTATTAAATTATTTATAAAACCGAGGCTATTATCCATTTTTCATATTTGAAATGCTAGAGTATGATTAATTTTATGCTGCTATGAGTAATTACAAAAGACATTATAGCCCCGAGGAGGCTTTCTATTTTGTCATCCTCAAATGGCCTAACAGGTCGTTGCCTGACGGCCACAATTATATATATATCGGCAATAAGATAACATGAACAAGAAGATACACGTATTGCTTGAGTAAGAAAGAGATAAACATAGTAGCAAATATTCGTTGTAACACCGAGATTGACATGTTTGGTTTTATTTTATAAGTAAGCGTCTGAAATTGTGTCATTATATCGATCAAAACTGCATTTTAGTTTAAAAAATTCCAGTATAAATGCAAACGGACGAAAATAAAAACGCAATTGACCACAAATTAACATAAATTTGAATAAAACAGAGAATTTCGTTGAAAAATGTTCTGTTTTAGTTTTAAAAATTCCAGTATAAATGCAAACGGACGACAATAAAAACGCAATTGGCCACAAAGTAACATAATTTTGAATAAAAACACACAATTTTGTTGAAAAAATGTTCTGTTTCACTTAAAATTTTACAAAACTGACATAATGTCACTTGAAATTATACAAAAAACGACATTTTTATCCAATAAGCGATAAAAAATACACCATCTCACATTATTTCACTTAAAAAATGATCACAATTCGTTTTATAAATCGTTTTGTAGAACGAAAATGATGTAAAATCAGTTTTAAGAGTTATTTCTACGCATAATTTTGCAAATGTTTTACACTTGTTGCAATTTTAGTAAGATTTGAATAAAAAACAGCAATTTCATTGAAAAATATTCTACTACAATTATTTCTAAAAGCAAAATTTCCGTAACGTAGACTCGCTGAGCATTTTATTACAGAAATTCTTATAGTTTTGATGAAAATATATGCATGTTGACAACAAATTAACATAAATTTGCTCTAACTTGTTGCAGTTTTAGTAAGATTTGAATAAAAACACACAATTTCGCTGAAAAATGTTCTAGTCCACATCATCTCACATAAATTTTTACAAAAACTGACATCATGTCACTTGAAATTATACAAAAAAAACGACATTTTTACTCAACATACGACGAAAATTGAACAAAAATCACGCATTACACATCATCTCACATAAATTTTTACAAAATCGACATCATGTTACATAAACTATGCATAATTTTGCAAATGTTTTACACTTTTTTATAAAATACATCGCTCAAAATTAAAAGAAATCGCAATTTCGTTGAAAAAATCTACTACCACAATCATTTCGATAAACAAAACTCAAAAATTCTTATACTTTTGATGGAAATAGATGTATGTCGACCACAAATTAACATAATTTTTGAATAAAAACGCGCAATTCGTTGAAAAAAATGTTCTGACACCATCAAAACACGCAATTTCATTGAAAAATCTTCTACCACAAGCATCTCGACAAGCAAAATTTCAGTTACGTAGGCTCATTGTTCATTTTTATTACGAAAATTAACTCAAAATTGAACAAAAATTACACAATTACACATCTCACATAAATTTTTACAAAAATCGGCATCATGTCACATAAATTATACAAAAAATGACATTTTAATTCAACACACGATGAAAATTTTATAAAAATCACCCAATTACACATTATCTCACATAAATTTTTACAAAAACTGACATCATGTCAGTTGAAATTATACAAAATATATATATGTTGACCACAAATTAACATAAATTTGAATAAAAACACGTAATTTCGTTGAAAAAATGTTCTGGCCCCGTCATTTCACTTAAATTTTTACAAAACTGCCATCATATCACTTGAAATTATACAAAATATATGTATGTTGATCACAAATTAACATAAACCTGAATAAAACACACAATTTCGTTGAAAAATTTGCAAATGTTTTACACTTTTTATAAAATGTGTTGCTCAAAATTAAAAGAAATCACAATTTTTAAATTATATCACGCCATTATGAAATCGTAGATTGATTTTTTGAAATTTTACACTTTGTAACTGTAAAATAACTTCAAATACTAATATTTTAGCTTTAGATTTTGTAATTATTGCAGATTCGTGAAAAACAAAAGCAGAGTACAAATAAAAAAACACAAACACTTTGTAATAAACAAATATATTGTTCTTATTTCGTATAATACTTAATAATATAAAAATAAATGTACAGCTGAATGTCTTATTTTCTAAAACTCCGCTAGCAATTTACAAAACTGTAGTTTGAGGTGTACAACATTTCAAATTAAAAAGGCTGCAAGTAATAAAATCAGAAGTTTAAGACGCTCCCAAGCCAGTCGCACAATTCTTGTAGGAAGTTGATCTGAAGCAAAAACAGGGCGTTTCATATTCAACAGACTCGGGATTGTTTGCAATATTTTCTGAACTTCCATTGTATTCATTGCGCCACCAATCGGATAAAATTAGTATGTTTTCCAATGCACACACCGGCGAACAGATATTGTGATTAAGGCAGCGTACGGCAGTAGTAGTTTTTCGCAAAACTTTTAAAGATGGGCACTCGAGATCTTCCAGATTCACGACGATTTTATTCAGAAAACTTAGAACCTTCTTTTTTTCTTGACCTTAACGTACACTTTTTCTAATTTTTTGAGAACTCTTGCTAGCTCAGTTTCAAATTCATCAAAATGTATAGAACCAGAATTCCAAGCTAGACCGTGGTGTTTAAGCTCCAGATAGTTTATGCCTTTTTTAACGAAATAGGGCAGAGTGACATAATTTGCAGGAGGTTTTAAAACGAAAATTGCTAGCTGATTACCATCTGCTGAAATAACAGCCACTTCTTTCGGAATAAACTGCTTCTTCTCACCGCGAAACCCTTGTAGATCTACGAAGGCAGTGTCCATACCCACGTTTCGTCTGGTACCCATCTTCAGATGCACTAGGTAACAGAACACAATGACTTAAAACGAGTTAGTGCGGTATCGGTTTGGACAGCTGGTTTTACAAATTTTAAAATAAAAAGAGGTGGAAACACTGCGTGCGCCGCATAGCAGACAGGTTGGCTCGAGCACTCACTGCATAATTAAGAAAGAAAACATATAGTTTAATAGTCTTCTATTTGCAATTTCAAACAATATTTCATATAAATTAAGCCATATATAAATTTCGAAACTGGGTTTGATATATATTTTATCGAAAGACTTGACCCTAAGCTGCCGTTTTATTATTTGTCGTAATTCGTCATCGATGAATTTTACAAGAGCCAGCCTGTCTGATGTGTGACGCACGCAATGACTCCATCCCTTTTTAACAGAGTACAATGGTTTAAAACGAGTTAGTGCGGCATCAGTCGGTTTTATAAAATTTTAAAATAAAAAGGGATGGAGACACTGTGTGCGTCACACAACAGACAGGTTGGTTCCTGTAAATTCAGCGATGACAAATCACGACAAATAATAAAACGTCAGCTTAGGGTCAAGTCTTTCGATAAAATATATATCAAACCCAGTTTCGAAATTTGTATATGATTTAATTTATATGAAATATTGTTTGAAATAGCAAATAGAAGACTATTAAACTATATGTTTTCTTTCTTAATTATGCAGTGAGTGCTCGAGCCAACCTGTCTGCTATGCGGCGCACGCAGTGTTTCCACCTCTTTTTATTTTAAAATTTGTAAAACCAGCTGTCCAAACCGATACCGCACTAACTCGTTTTAAGTCATTGTGTTCTGTTATCTAGTGCATCTGAAAATGGGCCCCAGACGAAACGTCGGTATGGACACTGCCTTCGTAGATCTACAAGGGTTTTGTGGTGAGAAGAAGCAGTTTATTCCGAAAGAAGTGGCTGTTATTTCAGCAGATGGTAATCAGCTAGCAATTTTCGTTTTAAAACCTCCTGCAAGTTATTTCACTCTGCCCTATTTCGTTAAAAAAGGCATAAACTATCTGGAGCATAAACACCACGGTCTAGCTTGGAATTCTGGTTCTATACATTTTGATGAATTTGAAACTGAGCTAGCAAGAGTTCTCAAAAAATTTGAAAAAGTGTACGTTAAGGGTCAAGAAAAAAAGGAGGTTCTAAGTTTTCTGAATAAAATCGTCGTGAATCTAGAAGATCTCGAGTGCCCATCTTTAAAAGTTCTGCGAAAAACTACTACTGCCGTACGCTGCCTTAATCACAATATCTGTTCGCCGGTGTGTGCATTAGAAAACATATTAATTTTATCCGATTGGTGGCGCAATGAATACAATGGAAGTTCAGAAAATATTGCAAACAATCCCGAGTCTGTTGAATGTGAAACGCCCTGTTTTTGCTTCTGATCAACTTGCTACAAGAATTGTGCGACTGGCTTGGGAGCGTCTTAAACTTCTGATTTTATTACTTGCAGCCTTTTTAATTTGAAATGTTGTACACCTCAAACTACAGTTTTGTAAATTGCTAGCGGATTTTTAGAAAATAAAACATTCAGCTGTACATTTATTTTTATATTATTAAGTATTATACGAAATAAGAACAATATATTTGTTTATTACAAAGTGTGTTTTTTTATTTCTACTCTGCTTTTGTTTTTCACGAATCTGCAATTATTACAAAATCTAAAGCTAAAATATTAGTATTTGAAGTTATTTTACAGTTACAAAGTGTAAAATTTTAAAAAATCAATCTACGATTTCATAATGGCGTGATATAATTTAAAAATTGTGATTTCTTTTAATTTTGAGCGACACATTTTATAAAAAGTGTAAAACATTTGCAAATTTTTCAACGAAATTGTGTTTTATTCAGGTTTATGTTAATTTGTGATCAACATACATATATTTTGTATAATTTCAAGTGATATGATGTCAGTTTTGTAAAATTGTAAGTGAAACAGAACATTTTTTCAACAAAATTGTGTGTTTTTATTCAAAATTATGTTACTTTGTGGCCAATTGCGTTTTTATTTTTGTCCGTTTGCATTTATACTGGAATTTTTAAAACTAAAACAAAACATTTTCAACGAAATTCTCTGTTTTATTCAAATTTATGTTAATTTGTGATCAATTGCGTTTTTATTTTCGTCCGTTTGCATTTATACTGGAATTTTTTAAACTAAAATGCAGTTTTGATCGATATAATGACACAATTTCAGACGCTTACTTATAAAATAAAACCAAACATGTCAATCTCGGTGTTACAACGAATATTTGCTACTATGTTTATCTCTTTCTTACTCAAGCAATACGTGTATCTTCTTGTTCATGTTATCTTATTACCGATATATATATAATTGTGGCCGACAGGCAACGACCTGTTAGGCCATTTGAGGATGACAAAATAAAAAGCCTCCTCGGGGCTATAATGTCTTTTGTAATTACGCATAGCAGCATAAAATTAATCATATTCTAGCATTTCAAATATGAAAAATGGATAATAGCCTCGGTTTTATAAATAATTTAATAATATTATATGAGACCCTTTCATACTTAGTATTTCAGGAATATATTAAAATCAAATTTGCAACTCGTTTTTATATTTACGATCTGCCTTTACCTCTTATCGCCGACCGATCGAAAATTTCCGTCTATATAGTAGGTAGGGACAATGAGAATCTCGATAATCCATCCATATAGCAGGCACAAATTATAAAATAATTAATTATGCCACATCCAGTCGCAAAATCAGTTTTTTAAAATTGCTACACCTCATGTAACACCACAGGGTATACAATTCCATTCTTATAAATCATATTTCTCAAAAAATAGTTTGTTTTAAATTCTGGCAGCGTGACGGCAGAGCCGTGAAATGACGTTTTGTTCAAACCCTTTAAATCCCGTAGCGCTCCGTGGTGTAGCGGCATCGATCGATGTGAGCCCGATGTGTATGCAAACGTAGAGGGTTCAAATCCAAGTCCGCCAGAGATTTTTTTAAATTAAACATCCATCCTGTGACTGCAAGAGAGAGACAGCCAGGGAGCAGAAGAGAGAGACAGATTTACCAGTTTGAAATTCAAATATTTCCGCGGAATTAAAACGACAGCCGCGAGAAGCGCGCACGCAGAAAACAACCCGGGAAGTTTAAATTCAAAAAATTGAACTTAGAAAAAAAATCTGAAAAAAATTAAATTCAAATATTTAATCGGAAGCTAATGCGTAATTTAATCAGTAGCACATGTGAAAATTAATTAGATCAAACCGCGAAATCCGCGAATAAATCCGCGAATTAAACCGCGAATCCGCGAATCAATTAAAAGTGGTGGGGGGCAGCGGTCCTCATTCTACTTATACCTTTAATTAAGTTGGAATATCTTAAATCTACGCTGCCATTGTTCTGCGCTTTGTGTTTTCACGTTTTTACTAAAAAAATTATTTTCATAGTTTACGAAAGCCAAGTGAAGCGGTACATTATATTCTGTGGTTCTCCCGATTCGACTGAGGATCGTTTGTAGGTACGTACCATATGATCGAAAACGTTTATCATCTAGAGGGCTGTGGAATTGTTTTGGTAAAAATGTATGTTGGTAGTCGTGGTAGTAAAAGTCACATTGGCATTTTATATCTGTCAAATTAAGATTATATCAGTGATGTCATTTTAACAAATACACACATTTTTGTTGAATACATAAAAATGTTAATATAAAATACTATAGATGTTCAAAGTGATTTCCTCGATATTCCATACACAGGACCACTTTGTGTTTAGTATTAAACATTCTGTCAAGATTTACCTCGACACCAGTAATGGTACAAGAGGTCACTGGATTAAGGGTAAGGTCAAGATTGTGTAGGTTATATTATTAAGTACCTTTACTCATCACTGCCAACGTAAATTAAATTTAAAGAAAATCCACAGCCCTCTAGAGGTTAAAAATTTTCGATCATAATGTATAATTCATTCACTATTTTTCTTCCTCCCAATATGCTGTTATGGTTTTGTTCGGTTGCATGCGTGAACTGTGATAAAAACTGACATTTTTACAACTGCTCTACTGACATTTTTATGTGAAAATATCGAAAATATTACGGAAGGAGTCAAAAGCAAACCTTCAAAAACCATAACCACAAATAGAAAACAATGTAACCCAATTTAGTCATGCCCAGTTATGTGGCATGTGTACCAACAAATGTGTCACCCTAAAACTTAACCTGATCGCAGGAGGAAGCATTGTGAATGAATTATATATTCCTTTAGAAACATCGCCTATAAAATTTGAATGCTTTATTCAGGCGATTATTTATTATTACCATCATCTATAACTTATACAACTGGGGTAATGAGTGATGGGCCTGTAATTTTCAGTGGTAGCTTAGTATATATTTTTTATATGTCATGATGCCTAGATTGTTCTATAATTTTAGTATTTTACTTACTTCCCTATACATGTTTAATACTTTTGCACTATTCCTTGTAACGGGTGTCATCGTTGTTTGATCATCCCTGCAGTTATACCGTCTCAGCCCGGTGAACATTTATTTGTCATCTCATTTAACGTTGCCTGTGTTTAATTTTATTAGTGTGGGTCTTTGGAGTTTTGTTTCTGCTACTCTGTAAGTTTCTGTAAAACATATATTTAGTTGTTTTTATGTTTTCTCCATTTGCTATCTGTTTTCGCTTGACTGTGGCTATTTAGATAATTTTGTGCCCATACAAGATTTTTTAACACAGGTCAGGATGCCATTGGTTAGGTTTTTTGTTAACTCGTTTAGATTCGACTTATTGCTCGGCTTTATTGATGTTATCGTGTTAGGGATAAACTCTTAATATGCATATTCGTAGTTCAATAACATTTCTCGTATAGCCCTCATGTTCTTTACAGTAATGTTCATTTAGTCGGTAATCACTCTTTGTACTAATTTTAGTCAGTATTGATACATACATGCTTTACTATCTGTATCTTATCGGTTAATCTGCTAGTAAGAAATGCATTTAATTTTTTGTCGTTCCATCTGAGCTTCTCCACGTCTATTTGTTTTGGTTGCGTTTTATGAAACAGGTATTTATTATATACGTTCGACTCACATGCCGATTTGCTCAGTTGTCGAAATGGAATGCTCAGACCGCATAACACATAAATTAGTTTGCTCAGCTGCAGCGTTGGAAAAATCCATTTCGGCAATTCAGCAAAATCTGCATCTGAGTCTGATATATTGTTATGATATCGTACCTCAAGGTTACTAATTATGTAATGATATCGTACCTAAAAATTAAAATATAATAATTCATACAGTGATTTTTACTGTAAATAGAACAGAATCACTGATGGAAATTTATTTAATAAAATAAAGATTTAATTTGAAGCCCGTGAAACAATTATTGTTCTTAGAAAAAGGTTCTAAAATATGAATCAATCTTTCATATTTGATTTAATAAAGGTATTATTTGGTTGTATCAGATTACAAATTGTAATTGGTATTAAATAATAATTAAACCAAATTATAAAATAGTTTGGGTAAAACTGAAAGAGCTAAGCTAATATAATATTTAAAAAGTCATATAAAATGTCAAATAATTTCATTAATTTACAATGTTACAATCCAATAGTGTTAGACATATAAAATTATGAATAGAAATTACTATGGTGATTTAATTAAGAAAATAACAACTAATTTTTTTTATTAAGAATGAGAAAGTAAAAATTTTGCAATTAGTATAAAATTAAATAAATCCCATATAAATCTCATCTAACTTACTTAAAACGTTTAAAAGGGTACAAATGATTAGTTAGGATATAAAATTATAAAATTCAAAACAAGAAAAAGAGAGTAAATAATAATTCTTAAAGTGAGTACTGGGTAATTAATTGGTGAATGTGGTATTAGAAAAAACTAATAGACACGTGGTAGCAGTATTCGAGTCTTTGGTTATATCTACAAGAAACATTTATATGGAGCTGGACTGTGGAGGAGTCATTGACTACTGTTAAACGGAGAGCTGGTCTTCAATGTTCCGTTGTTGATGTGGATCCGGATTCCGGCCATCGTTGTGATTTGGTTGAGGAGTGGAACTAGAATATCTACAGTTGAGATTGGTTTGGATCTGAACTGCGGAGGACTCATTATTTGCTGTTATTCATTCATTTCAAACCGTAAGTGGTCCAAAACATGTACTTTAGTAAGCAACCCGAGTACTGAGTAAACCACACAGCTGTACTGCGTTCCACCTATAATGTATTAAATTAATATCTTGCGTGTAGTCACACTCATTCAGATATCTGCATGTCGTAGTGGCATATCAAGTAATCTGCGGGCTGCTGCTCCAGCGAACTTAATTACTAAAAAATAGTGATGGAACAAACGTACCTCAATTTACCATTCGCTCAGCTAATTTACTAGCATGTAGAGCTACGTTAATGATAAGTGAACTAACTCAGCTTAAAACTGACGGTTCGCGTAACACACCTGATTTATAAGTAATTATAACAGCCGTGAAGTCGCTAACTTTAAAGTTTAAGCCGTATATGTATTACCCAACTAAATAACGAACAGCAAGGCTGTTAAAAATTCGATAGCACTAATAAATCACAAAACAAAATAGACGTTAGGTTCAAACCAAATCCAGCACAAGGGTGAGAGTTACTGGCAACACAGCAGGCTCATTTGGGATGCCTAAACGGTACCGGGGCGAACGGAAACAACCTCGTACTAAACGGCACGTCCCTCGTCCATGCAGTAAGTCTCTGCTTTATTCGGGGCAGTTTTAGCCCCTAACTTGAAGGCTAAGTAGATATCCCAAATTAGAAATTTTAGCAAGATAGCTTACCAGTAAATAATCTGCCTACCGCACAAGAAAAATGTGCTAATACAACAACTTATTTTCCCATGGCTGTGGGTAGAAGACGTGGACAAATCGCTTATGCTACATACGCCTGACGCAACAGTTTATTTGTGCAATCCATTAATCTAATTCTGCCATGTCCACAGGGCCCGATGATTTGAGATTTTTCCAACCGGCAAATCGAAGTGTTTCACCTTTGTGACATAAAGCGGAAGCGACGCTAAACTGTATCGCCATCTAGCGACAATTAATGTCCCTTGGCGGAAAGAATTGCAGATGATATTGAAAACTGTATTTAAGCAGGACTCTGCCGCTCGGCTAAATCCGACATGTGTATTGCCTACACGCTAGGCGCTTTCGCCCGTGAAACTACTAAATAAATTACAAAATGACAATAAATTAGTCTCATGTTTTTAAAAAAACACTATATTTTACTACAGGTATAAATAGAGGTAATTTTCCTTTGTTTTGATCCAACTTGTAATTATTCCAAAGAATGCTTGGGAGCTTATGATTTTAATAAAAATTACAAGACGTTTGTATTTGGCAGTCATCATACTAGCGTTGGATATGGAAAAACAGAAAAGTGATCACACAAAAATACAGTACCATTTAATTAAAAAATACACTCCATTGATGCATACTGTTTCGAAGACCCTATGCAAGCAAAACCATTTTAAAGTAAGTCTTTTTCAACCCAATTAGGATCGCATTGGTAAAGCTTTTTATTAGATTAATCGTAACCAAAGACGTGCTCTAAATGGACAGCCATTTACTATAGTTAATTTAATACATTCTATTGGTGAATGCTTTTTGACAACGACATAAAGCGCTTTTCAGACCGATGTAAGGGGGTTACGTTCAATATTTCCTACATTGAGTTAAAAATGGAAGGTAATTAATTAATCAGAGAATGTCATCTTGCACAAAAGTGCTTTATATCGTTTAAATTAAGGTTTCAACTAAAACTTTTATCTATAATAAGTCAATACGTATTATTAGTGCTAGCGCACCAGGTTTTGTGTAAGACTGGAATTGTCGAGGGAAACCCCTTAACAGGAATGGGCGATCACCTGCTTCGTGACGTCATACAACATTACACAATGGAATTATAAAAAATTACTTACTTTTCCCACAATCCACGGCAACAAATTTCGATGGCCTTCTAGCGGGGTTCCAAAAGTACTCAAAAGGAGCCTTAAATAATCATTTGAACAAAGCTTTAGTCTGTGAAAGGCGGTTAGCATATTGATTATGATACAATTTGGAACGGTGTCCCTGCCCACCATACATTCCATAATAAACAAAATATACAATGGCTTAATTACAAATGCAACACTTTAGCCGTCGTAAGCAGCGTTATTTCTACAGAGTTCCAGTAGTCCACATCTCGAAGATAATATCCAGAAACTCCAAGAGAAAGAAAATTATACCCGCTATGCAGTGGATACGGGTCCAGCAAGTCGTTTCACGAGCTGGCGGCAAGAAGTAGTAAAGGCAGAAAGCCAAGGACTGAACACCCTTTAAAACGTGTATCGTAATGTCCTGGGAGTGTCAACTTCTACAACAGACGAAAATGTATAAGAATCGGCCGATAATTACCCAGGCGTGTTGTATCTGCTATATGTTTCGGGACTGATTCTTAAATCAGCACAGACTTGCTGATTCCTCAACAATCCGTTGCGCGGTCAAGCCGCACTTGGTTGTTTTGAATATGTAACAGTTTGCAATTGCCCAAAAATGTTACTATTTAAACAAGTGCTTTTTTACTTTACTGTTGCCTTGACCTTCTTCCTCATCATCATGGTTGTAATAAATTCTACCAATTTTTTTTTGTAGATATAGTAACTTTTTTATTGCCTTGTGAGCGAACTCTTTCTCTAACGATTGTTATATCTTCACGAGAAGCTTTTACAGATCGTCTGCAGGTCTAGGTACACACAGTAACTAGCTACAGAAGCCGTTTGTTGCTTAACAATCACTTAACATTTAAAACCGTGTATTATCTAGTTACCGTGTGTACCTAGCACTTGCAGACAATCTGTATATCCTCAATTTTGCTATTTTGTACGACAATATATACTTCAGCCAGACCAAACTATCTGTACCACCTTCGGCATCCGCGAACTCACCTTCACCATACAATCGCATACTAGTGAGAGTATAGGAAATGCATAAGCCAAACCAAGCTCCTCTTCTTCCAATTTTTCCAACATTTAAATTCTTCGGGAAACATCCATTTTTCTGCCATTTGCAAGTAATTCGTAGAAAAAATTCGAACATGAACAATAATAAATTTGCTACAAAATGATAGCAATTGTCATAATATTTAAAAGCTAAGCTATGTTACTATTCCAAAAGGTGACAATTTGTTAAATTATGAAATGAAGCCGAAGAAACGCTAGAAAGCAATATATAAATATACAGTGAAATGATTTAAAGAAGATAAATAGTTGCCGATTCTGCAACACCCCGTTTCAATAAGAAACGCAAGAAGTGCACATCCTGATTTTGCATGCCCGAATCAATACGTTAGTCCACAATGGGCAGCGGACTTACAGTTCCAGGCACGATCTGAACGTACGTGTCAAAACCGACATTTCAGGCGACCGAATGGATGCGCTTAAAATACAAACTCGACAAAGACGGCTATTTGCGGTTCCGTTTCCACTCCATTTAGCGATTAATACAGCACTCCATATAATTTGCGTAACGTACTGTAGGTTGTCTGATGCATGTCGTTTAACGGCCTCTGTTGTCATAATTTTCTTTCTTTTTAGGAAACCTCCTGGTGATACTGGTGGTAACCATGAGCCGCCGCTTGCGATCAATTACCAACTTCTTTCTGGCAAACCTCGCCGTGGCCGACCTCTGCGTGGGCGTGTTTTGTGTTTTCCAGAACCTTTCCATCTATCTAATTACCGAGTAAGTCTTTTTGTGTGCTTGGCCAGGTATAGGTTGCTGCTTAAATTCGTGGTAATGATGAATGCAATTATGCCAGTAGTTTAGCACGTTTGCGGTTTCATTTGCATATTCATTGTTGCAATAATTCAGCTACATGGGAAGCTCTGCTGAAATTAATTTCTGTATTATTTTTGCTTGGGCGACGCACGCCCGATGCGGCATATAAATCAGCAGCCGTTCGCTTCTAGCAGACACCGTATTATTAATTTGGAAACCCACTTAATAGAATTTATCTTTGGCATTATGCTAAGGCTGGTGCCTTTATTCACGTTTAACCTCCTCAATAACTTTTTAAGATAAGTATAGCTGTCTTTACCTCATTTTTTGTTTTAGCTGGGTGCTCGGAGACTTTCTGTGCAAGATGTACCAATTCATCACTTCGCTGAGCTACACGGCCAGTATTTTTATTCTGGTTGTGATTTGCACCGAGAGATATTTCGCTATTATTCACCCAATTACGTGCAAACAAATTTTAACTCCCACAAGATTAAGGGTAAGTGCGAATAAGTGTTTCCGTAGTTTGTGCTGAAAGTAGCTTGGTATAAATTAAAATTGCAAATGTGGTTTGCTTGTCGCAACCGACCAAACAAAGCGTGCATATGTATAAAATGAAGCCAGTCTGTTGGTTAGAAATGAAACGGAAAATATGGAAATAAACCTATTTTATACGAATCTCGATTATTGAGTGCTCGTGGCTCATATTTTGTCCCGTTTTTATATATGTGCACAAAGCCGCCTCATATACTTTATTTAATAATCAACGTCAAGTTTTCAATGAGTTGAAACCGTTGGGAAAATCTATATTATATGTTAACTTTTGTTGTAAACTTTCACTATCATGATCGTTTTGAGGCATATTGAGAGAATTGTTATCGTTCAATCCCCTTTTACGGCATGTAAGAAGCTTACATGTTGCTCAGTAGCTTAGTGGTATGGGAGTAGGGCGTAGACTGAAAGAAAAGGGGGCTCGCTTGTGATAGTAGAAATCATTGTATCTGGAAAGGTACGGAGACAATTCGTGTTACTTTAAGGTGCTACCATAGTATTTTAGATGACAGTAATTGAATGAAGGTTTTCCTACACTTAGCGAAATAGAGTCATGCAGTAAAACCTTCACATATGTTCTGCTGATATGAAATTCCATATGGAAAAACAATACTGATATACTGGTGGAGAGTGTTGATGGCGTTACTGCACTACGATCGGGGATATGCTTCATTATTTATTACACAATATGCGAAATTGACGATAATTTATACATGCAATATTTTAGCTTATTTAAAAATGATATATTTAAAGCTAACTATAGAAAGCACAGGTAATATATGATATCAAACCATAATAGTTAAGTGCAGAGATAATAATTGTCAATGGAAACAGAAATTAAGGTAAGTTACAGACACTGAGCGTTGGTCAAAATTTTGGCCGAGCCTGCTTAATCGCTGGCCGCCAAAGTTGAGCGCAATTTATGGGTTTACGGATAGGAACCGTAGCTGGAAAACAAAAACAATTCTGTACACGATGTAGAAAAGCTTCTCCAGAGCTTCGCCAGAATGCAAGAGGAATGTGAAACGATAGATTGATGTACAGTGCGTCGATGGTACGGTTGTTATACAGGGATGATGTGTGGTTCGTTTGATTCTATCCGACCGATCAAAACGTAGGTTTCATTTTTACAGCTCTTCCCTTTGTCGCGAGAAAGAGTTTGATGCGATCAATTATGCGGTCCCCAGCTACCTAAATCCACAAGCCAGCGGTATTGGGAATGACCTAACAAGTTTAACTTACGAACTTTTTAATAATTTTTAGTAGAATTTGAAAATTATGAGGCAAGTTTACGATAATTACCTTCTTTGCATTTTCTATTATTAATATCTTTTTACTCAAAACTCTGGATTTTTCTAAAATCAAACGCATTATTCTACTAAGGGAGATAACTTTGAATCATAATGGTAAGCAATGGAAAACCACCTTTAATATATATTACCAAGATAATTATAATTTTCAAAATGATATGAATTTTGTTAAATTTGATAAGTTAAGAGAATATTAAGTCATACGGTTATTAATTAAGCATTATTTTTGATTTTAAATAAAAATCAGAATCATTTTGTTGTAAACACATTTAATTTTAAAATTGAAATATGTTAATTAATTAAACGTTTCGACAGTTATGTTGGCTTCATCAGTAATTCAATAAGTCAAATATAAAAAAATAGCAATATTTAACAAATATAATGAGTGGTATGAATTTGGAATGTAGCTAACGACATTTTTAAAAATTTGTCTTTTAAAAATGGATTATCATGAATAATGCCTTCAACATTTATATTACATTTTAAAAATGTCGTTAACTACATTCCAAATTTATACCACTCATTATATTTGTTAAATATTAAAAAAAAAATTATATTTGACTTATTAAATTACTGATTACAACATAACTGGCGAAACGTTCAATTAATTAACATTTTTCAATTTTAAAATTAAAGTATGTTTACGACAAAATGATTTTTATTTATTCCAAGATAATGTTATGGCTCCATTTAATGTAAAACATTTTGGAGAAAACCAGCTCAACAATCAGATCTCCGGAGGAAGCTACCTTAAATGACGCCACACAGAAAATTATAAAACTGGGCAATAAGCACCAAATATGCACATAAAGTGTACTAGGGGTTCTCTAATCAAGAAAGTTGCATATTGTAGAAAGTGGAGCAAAAGTGTACAATATCAACATCATGGGGCTGCGTGAGACCCATTGCATAGGACGTGTACTTTAAGCTGGGTAAATACTCACAATGATGCCAGCCGCAAGCTTAACCAGCAAAGCAGTTTTAGAATAGAATCTTATCAATGTCCGAATATTGACCATGAAATTTAAGACAACATGCTACAGATTAAAACCCATTCACTGCCTTCAATAGACTGACAAAGTTGGCACTTGGTTAACTAGTGGGATGGGCTTGGTGTTAAACTTATAGGACAGGCAAATAAAAGTGTTTTATATTCAAAGTTGAACCTACTTACTTTCTTCCACCTTCTGCTGAATAAACTATCGTACTGTCCTGAAAATGCGACTGTTTTTTGTTTTACAAGAGCTCAAGTAGGCTGTAGCCAATCACTGTTATATTCAACACATACAATCAGATTGCGATTCGTTTCGGGCCAAATTGACATCACGGTAATGTAATATTGATGGCCTTACAGCAAGTCAGCTAACGTACCAAATAGCGATTAGCACATCCAAACTGGGATGCACTAAAAATTCGAGTCCGGTACACGGTTGGTACGTAAAATATTTTTTTATAAATACAACTTAAATGTTTCACTAATAAGGGCGGTCAGCCATTCGGAATGGAGTATAATACTCGTGCAAAATTATGAATTTCTTTGTAGTGACGTAGATGTATAATACGAAGGGAAAGGCAAACAGCTGACTACGGTCTCTGGTATAATGTTTGGCGGTGAACTACCCAGCTTCGGGCTCGGAGAAACAAAACGCTAGGTGCAACTTAAGCGGCGAGCAAGACGATGTCGCCCAGAGATTGAGTTCACAAGACTGACATCCATAGCTTAAAACGACAGATAGAGACCAAGGCAAACTCCAGATAATGCGATGGCGGGCGAAGTCTAATTAGGTACTTATCATATCCGATATCGATCAAATTGTAAAGTTCGACGATATACTACGGAACGGAACAGAACAAGTCATAATCGAATTTGTATTTATCCGGCCATAAAACCAACGGTGCCCAAATAGGCAGAAAAAAATACTGCCACACTAATTACATCACTTTTAGGGAAAACTAAGAACCGCACGGTGCTAGTATGCGAGCGAAGAAATTCATACCGCTTCCCTTCTTAAAACCAGTGGCGACGTCGATATTTTTCAGAGCAACATAAGAAATATCGATGTAATAGCACCAGATGCTGAAAAATATGACTAATTGGAAAGTACTATAAATGACCTTCCCAAAAATATATTCTTATTGAATAATGAGACCTGTATGCTAAAATCGGACATATAGCTTACGAAGACAAACAATTAGGAAGTTTAGTCAGACGAATTATCATTGAATCAAGCAGCTAGAGGAGAAAATACTTTCTATCGTTCTGCCAGGAAAAGCAGATGACCATAACGAACACCCTCATATAAGGTGCTTCTGGACATGGAAATCGCCAGGAAGTAGATACAGAGACCAAATTTAAGAGGGAAATAGTTTATCATTCTAAACTGCAAAAGCGTAAGCATTAGAAAGGAATGTGAACTTAAAGTCGAAAAAATCCGTGGGATCAAGAGACTGATATTATACACAACCACAATTCATATCAACAATGGGAAAAATTAAAAGCTTCCGTCAAACAATAACACCACAAGTAAAATAGAATTAACATTGAATTACACCACAAACTCTAACTATATTCGAAGACAGAAATCTTCTGCAGGACACTGAGAACATAGTGGACAGGTGGAAGCACACTTCAAAAGACTATAGAGAAGTAGTGGCCCATTAGCAATCTAAATAAACAATTAGATGATCTAGAAACAGATATTTTCTAATCCAAAATAATTGATGTCATAGAACACCTTATAAAAGATTAAGCTATAGGAACCGATAAGATTTCTACCAAAATGCTAAAGACTTTAGAACAAGGTGAAACCGACAATTTATGACATTTTCAACCAAATTTGGAAAAGCTGCTAGTGGCCTAAAAATGGACTGAATCGACATTTGTTCTAATTTACAAAAAAGGGCATAACTCAGAAATGTCAAAAGTACCGAATAATCTCTTCAACATCACACCCAAGCAAGATATTGCCCCAAATATTTAACCAGAACACCGTCTAAAACATCCGTTCCGCAGGAACAGGATATACTCCATAGAGGTAGAAGAACCAGACGTCAGATATTTAGCATCCGTCAATTAATCGAAATAGTTGGAGAGTTCAATGCGTCCTTGTTGTTGCGCGGCATTTAGATTATGTTCGATCAAGAAGCATGTGGATGGTGCTAAAGGATAGTTCCCCAAGGAAAGTACCATGGTGGAACTCCGAGCTCCAAATGCAACGTAAAGAAACACGCAGGCTCCTAAATAGGGCAATGCGCACAAAGTTCGTATGCGATTGGGACTGTTTTAAACAGGCCCAACGCAATTACAAAGATTCTATTCGTAGATCTAAACGAGAGTCCTGGAAGGCATTCTGTCTCGACATTGAAGGACTACCAGAAGCAGCTAGACTGCATAAGACGCTCTCAAAAAATCCAAGAGCCAAGCTGGAGTGCCTAAGGCTCCCTTCAGGTGACCATACGGCCACTGATGAGCAGACCCTAAGGCATCTCCTGGAGGTGCACTTCCCAGGCTCTGTGGCTGAAACTGGTGATGTCCCACTAGTAAGGGCTCCCCGCATTGGCATTAGCCCAATGGACTGGGAGATAGCCTCGAAAGTGGTAACACACGAAAAGATCAGGTGGGCGATAAGCACATTTGATCCGTACAAAAGTCCAGGGCCAGATGGCATTTTTTCGACACAACACCGAACTTGTCCTATTCACAAGGAAAAGGAAGATAGAGGGCTTTGTTGACCCAGTACTCTTCGGTACCCCTCTGAGGGCCGCCGGAAAAGTTAAGTATCTGGGAGTAATCCTGGACGCCAAACTGACCTGGAAGGAGCACTCGGAACGACAAATACAAAGGGCAACTGCCTCCTTTTGGATGTGTAGACGCACCTTTGGAAGCACGTGGGGTCTTAAACCGAATGCCATCATGTGGATGTACACCGCGGTAATAAGACCCCTCATCACATACGCTGCACTTGTATGGTGGCCGCGGGCCACCTTAGCTAGCGCAAAGAAACGCTTCGGCCAACTCCAACGGCTAGCTTGTCTAGGAGTGACGGGAGCAATGCGAACAGCACCCACAACGGCCTTGGAAGCCCTTCTCGGACTCGTGCCCCTTCATCTAATGATTGAGGCTGAGGCTAGAAGGGCGGCTTACAGGCTTAAGTGTGGGGGCCAGTGGACAAAGGTAGGAGGGACGCTGGGGCATTCGAGGGTCCTGTCATTTATGGCAGGGGCTCACGATACCCTCAGCATGAGGAGTGATCGTATGGTCCCCTCCTTTTCCTTCAATAGGCCATATAAAACAGTCATCCCTTCTAGAGAGGACTGGATTGCCCGTGGCCATAACCTCCCTACTCCTAAGGGACTTATCTGGTTTACAGACGGCTCTAGGACGGAGGCTGGCGCAGGGGCGGGCGTCTATGGCGAATCACCTAGAGTGAAGCGTGCGTTCTCACTGGGTAGGTACGCCACCGTATTTCAGGCCGAGGTGTTTGCCATCCTGGCCTGTGTTTATGAAAACCTAGACAGAGGTTTTACTAACAAGCATATCTACATCTGTTCGGATAGCCAGGCCGCTCTCTTAGCCCTGAATTCCTTCAGGGTGTCTTCGGAACTAGTGTCTGAATGTCGAGCGGCGCTAACGAGACTCTGCGTGCAGAACTCTGTAAAGTTGCTGTGGGCACCAGGTCATAGCAACATTGACGGTAACGAAGAGGCGGATCAGTTGGCTAGGCAGGGCTCCAATGGTGACCCGCCTGGACCCGAGCCAATTCTTGGGATACCATATTGCAACGTAAAGCTAGAAATGAAGAAATGGGTCTGGACCCGGTTCCTTCGTGAATGGTCTTTACAGCAGGGACTAAGGCAAGCTAAACTCTTTATTGGGGAGTTATCGCTGTCGACGTCCAAAGAGCTTCTAAAACTCAGTAAGAAGCAAATTAGGATCGTAACAGGACTCCTAACAGGGCACGGTCATCTCAACAAACACCTGCACAGAATCGGTATCACAAATGATCCGATCTGCAGGCTATGCGGGGAAGAGGAAGAATCTTCCCAGCACATATTATGCCAGTGTGTCAGACTGATGACCCTGCGACACAACCACTTCGGCGCAGCGTTTTTACAACCGGAGGATATAAGGCTCATCCCTATAGGCCAAGTGCTAGCCTTTGCGGTTGGTACCGGCCTGTTCAAAGACGAGATATAAAAAGCGGTACGCACAATGGGCCTCAGGCCTGAGTGCCGCGGGGTCAACTCCCGCACCGCAAAAGAAGAAGAAGAAAGGATAGTTCCAATTTTGATATGATGACCCTTGTACTAAATTTTTGATTCGTATATCGTGCTTCTAAATTATCACAAGACTACATGGGCATAATTGAGTACCAGCCAGCTAAACAATAGAGACAGAATGCAGATCTTTACAAAGTTACTAGAATGCAACTAAATACCGAGGGCACTAACGATATTTTATATAATAAACGTGCTCAGACAGAAACGAGAACTCATAAATTCGAAAGCGGCAGTCAATCGCAATCTATCCGAAGTAACAGGGTTTCAGTAACAAAATAAGACAACTACATAAATAGTAACAGTGGATAATACTCAAATGTAGTGTATAACAAAAGTACGCGATCAAGGACGAAGGATTGTACACAGGATAATTACTGAGTTACGGTCACGTTGATATAATAGAGTCGGCGGCACATAAACGGCGTTCAGAAATCAGAGAGGAAAAATTCAATTCGAAAAAACGATACTAACGGCTGCAAATCAATAACGCAAATTACTGCGGTTCTGTATAAATAGTCACGTGAACAAATAATGCAAAAACTCATCCCAAGTCGACAAGGCTCCCAAAATATTGCTATACACGCAAGATCTGCCTGCCGGCTTGGACTAATATATCATATTCAACTTAAATACACGGCGATAAGGTTAAAACATTCAATTTTGGGAAGCGACAAACCGCAACAATCTGAACCGTATTACAGTATGAAACGGAAAGATAAGAGATACGTAACACACAAAAACTAAAATTCACGCTCGAAAGCAAAATCATGGAGGTGTGATGATAACCCGAAGTGCGAAATATGAATATTAGCGCTAAAGGCGATTTTACACCTAACACTCTGATTGGCCACTGTACAGTTATGATGAAGTAATAAGAAGGTTTGATAGTAAAATATGTTACCGTTATATCCCCGTTCACGACGCGTAACAAGCTTTAATGGATCCGGTGAGTCAGTGGGAGAGGGGTCGCAGACTGAAATAAAAGTGGGCTCGCTCGCGATAGTCATAGCTATTTGTGTACCTGGGCCGCGTAATGACTGCTTGAAATATCGAGTTTGCTAAATTATCTCGAGGAAGTAAAACATTTCGCGGACGTAGTATACATACACAACATTTTTTGTGCAACAGCAATGCATATTATAATAAAAAACACATTATTAATTATTATTAGTAACTGCCGCGAAAACGAATTTCGCATTAGCAATTGCGTCCGTAAAATCAACTTTTCGGCACGGTTCCAAAAAAACAATTACGCCTCAAAATACCAGGTTAAATGCTTGGTAGGTTAGGGCTTCACCTGGTACAACCTACTTTGCGTTGTGTTATCTGAAATAACTTAATGATTTCAAAATATGCGGATCTGCACTGCACTTTGCAATATTAAATCACACAGTAAATTTCAGAACTTTATTAAGACAGTATCCATAACATTACATTTAAACAGGATAGCCTTGCAACTGTGACCGAAAAAAGAAAGCATAACCATAATATTTCCTAATAAATCTACTTACTTGTCGTCTAGTCACGTCGCGCGATAAGAGAGACCTTCACATGCGTTTGCCTCAGAAGAAACTCTGTAGAGAAAAGCAATTCTTATACGTAGGTGTAGAAAGCTAAAGTCGTTACTCCACTAGTAATGGGGATATGCTCAAAACTTGTTTCACAATGGAAAATTTACTTTTTTATAAACACATGCAAAATTGGCGGGAATTTACGCATGCAGACTTAGCTTACAACATACGATATTTTTCAAACTGACAGTAAATTACAGATGCAGTGCAATAATTTTAACTTAGCTTGTGCAGTAATTCAATCGGCGGCTAGATGTGAAAATCAAAGGATGTCATATACCCCGAGCGTTGTAACAATGTTTGGTAACGATGCTTCCTAGATAGAAAGCTATGCATCGGAGTAAAGAAATTCTGTATTCGAAGGAAAGTTTACATTGCCGTAGTAGTTTTTATATTTTAATTTTATTTGAAATTTTATAAGCGCAGTAAATTACTCTATTTTACGATATACGGAACCGACTTGGTTAATTTACTCTCCATTACTGTGTAGCCCTGAAATCGCTTATTTGGCATTTTAAAAGTAGAACAACCTGGGAGTCAGCGCATTATCTTGTACATTAGGAAAATGTATCTCAACTTGCTCTTGTTAAAGCGATATCAATTTCTCAGTTTTGGTTGCTTGAAATAACTATGCCAAGGAACATCACCACAAAAGAACTAATCTCCGGATATGTTATGAAATGGAAACATCTCAGCAGATTGCAAAGCAATTTCTGAAAGCTCAAATAAGCTTTCGGAAGGGATTGGTTTCTATTTCACTTGGTCGAAAGCAGAAAGTAAATATGTGCTCTGCCGTTTCCCAACCACCGAAGTGACTTGTTTTCTTACAATGGCTGTGCAACCCTGTGAACAGACACTGTTCCTTTAATAACTTGTTACAAGGTCCGTGAATGGTTTATTATTAATACAGCATTATAAAGAAAATTCGTAATTATTCTGTAATTTGAGAGACAAAAAAATATAGGGTAAAGAAAAAGATGTTCGTAAATAAAATTGGAGAACTTTAAATTATAATAATACAAAAACGAACAGTCACTAGAAATTAAGCAACGTCAAACACTTTTCCACTCTACGCTTCATACTTATAAAAGTTGTGATTCATTTATTTAACTTATTTATATTAACTGAGCGTTATTGAAACAATAAAATAGAAAGAGTCCCTATAAATGTTTTTCTTAGAAATTGCTTCTGTTTATGATTGTAGACGTCGCATATATTCCAACGATTACTATGAAAAAGCCATCCACTGATTAAAAACTAAAGCCAGGAGGACAATGGACAGGAGCATGTCAGGCTAAAGCTGGCAGATAAAAAGCATGAATGGGTAAATTCTATACAAATTATATTAAAAATTAAAGGGCAGCTATTGAAATCACATAATGTTCTCTCAGGCACTAGGTCCAGCATTAAAAGGAAGTGAGCGATATTTCTACAAATATTACAGCTTCATAAAATTTGCTTGCCTTAAAGTTGCAGGTACGAAAGTAGTTCAAAATCAAACTTACTTTTTTAAAATAGAGCACCCTGTATTTGGGAAGCTTAAACGTTTTGTGCCCAAATGCTATTCATTTTAATGTAAAGTTTTAGGGGTCTGAAATCAACTGTTCCAGGCAAAGAAAGTGGTTACTTTATGTAAGATAACAATTGAATGAAAAGAAATGTTACCAAACAGTAATAGTTTTTGTGAATTAGCTTTGAAGTGAGAAACAGTACCTTTGTGTATTAAAGCTATACAGGTTGCTCAAAATTTTAATATTTAATAAATTAAGATATGTTCAATTTAATACCCCCTATATTGCTAAATTTTTAACAGTTTATTTATTGAGATTCCTTCTGATATTATATTTCATACTCAGAAATTTAACCGATTTTAACATATTCGACATTCAACATATATACCAAGTTAAGCCATTTGAGATGCTTTACGTAAAGGGACAATCAACAAACAACGTTTTTTTTATTAGCATCGATTAAAATTTACATCTACTCTGGATGAGTATTAAGCAAATGGGTTGTTAGAGCACAAGACATTGAAGGAGATAATCATCCATTGATATTACTCCTATATATATTACAGCTTAGTGTACTATTTTACGTATTTTAATCGTGGCGAGTATGTTTTATTGTAACAATCTAACAATAAATCGGTTGGCCAGGTTCTCTGTAGTCTTCTTGGAATTTCGTCGTTTGAGAGGTGGCCCACTAGGTCATTCGGGTATCCGAGAGTGCTTGCGTGATAGTTGGCAGCAAATCGGTGGATCTCGTCCTGCACGAAAGGTACTCCCAGGTCTTCGTGAATGGTTTGGTTGGTAACATACCAGCGTGCGTTGATTATTGAGCGTATGGTCTTGGATTGAAGCCTCTGGATAATGCTGATATTGGATTTCTTGGCGCATCCCCATAGCTGAATACCGTATGTCCATATTGGTTTTAGTATGGTTTTGTACAGCAGCAGTTTGTTTTTTTGTCTGTATGTTTTTTCTCCATGTTAATCTCTGGTCTAGGTGAAGTCCCAAATATTTCACTTCTTTCTTCACAGGGATGGGGGCACCATCGATATTAACTGGCGGACATGTGGTGGTTTTGGTGGTGAAGGTAACTTGCGTAGATTTGATTTTGTTGATGTTTATTCGCCATCGATTTAACCATTCGTTGACAAGGTTTAAATGTTCTTAGAGGCGTTCGCTGGATAAATTTGGAATTTCGTGAACAGATAAGATGGCAGTGTCGTCAGCAAATGTGGCAATTAGGGTGTTGTCTGTCTCTGGTATGTCAGACGTAAACAGGAGATAAAGAATCGGTCCCAATACACTGCCTTGCGCGACACAGGAATTCATGGAATAATACTCGGAAAGTGTGTTCATGTATTTCACTGAGTAGTAGCGGTCGGATAGGTAAGATCGTAGGATTAAGTAATATGGGCTTGGGAGTAATTGTTTTAGCTTGTACAGCAGTCCTGCATACCATACTCTATCAAAAGCTTGAAATAGATCGAGGAACGCTGTCGTGCAGTATTTCTCCTCTTCCAAAAGTGATATTTTAAAGGACGAGAAAGTTGTTTACGGCCGAGGCGTCAGCCGAGAACTGAATTACTTGCGAGGACCTTTAAAAACAATTTTCGTTCGTGGTGAATACAACGGTTTATTTCATACTGCAAGTTTAATGAATTTTAAATAAAGACTTGTAAATCATTTCAAATTTCATGTCAACTGACGTATAATTTTAAAGTACCTGAACTTTAATATTTTACTTTAAAGTACCAGGACTTTAATGTTCCATTTTTTGTACCATAAATAGTCCGAAAAATGTAATTTTTGACATCAGTATGAACTAATAGTAATTTACGATACAAGTGCGTAAAGCTACTCTTTAGGCACGAGTGGGGTAGAGTTAAAACGCGAGTGAGCGAGCGTTTTAAGCCCCGCGAGTGACTAAAGATGCTTTACGCATGTGTATCGTACAATATTTGACATGTAAATTAGAATTACTAGCAACTGGTCCTAATTTTGAGTGTTTTAAAAATTTTAAAACACGTTGCTACTAACTACGTGCCTAATGAAATTTTTTAAGCACGTTGCTATTAACGACGTAAACTAATAAAAACATGTTATTAAACAGTCGTTTTACAAACTTAAAACTGTCAACTAAAAGGCAATTTTACACACTGTCGTAGATAAAATATATTAGGTACTGAAACGGTTGCACGTTATCAATCCAAATCATCCCTTTGTAATGTAGCATGCTGTGAGAATGCTTAATTATTTTCAATTAATATCAAGATATCAAAAGGGTATCATGTGATAACAAGTGTAAGAGAATAACGGGGGGCAGTAAATATTAGCAACCAAGAGGTTGTTGACAAGAGTAAAAAAGTTTCTATAATTTAAAAGAATCTCCGTCAAAATAGTCACATTAAAGGTCTAATAATACCTTTAATTGTGAGGATATAATTGCAATTTGATACGTGTTAGTAAGAATAGCCTTCTGCATGATCAAATACTGACCAAGGGGTCAATATTATTCTTCACATAGTGAGTTGGAGATTTATAGAAGCCATTTCAAGTGGTAATTGGTTTACAAGCCATCAGTTTAGTGAGTGTTTGTGTGTTGGGCATGCTGCAATACCGTTTTAAGAAAATATTAAACGGTCAAGTCTGTCTACAACGAGCTTTTATGGGTCCTCATCATCTCCAAGTAGGTGTTTGACGACTTCGATCAGTGTGAAACTGATATTAGAACCACATCGGAAGTACGAGTTCGGCTGTTGAAGGTTAGTGTATTATAGTAACAGTTTGGATACGGCAAATTTAGAATTTAAAACTTGTATTTAGATTTAGAGAATCTTAGAATATTAAGTTTTCTAAATTAATATTGTGATTTGAGTACTCGACGGTTTCGATCTTTATAATTAGAAATTTATCATTTTGATCTAGTTATTTTAAAAAGTATTTAACCGCATTTATTGGAAATTTCATTTAATTAAATAATTTTGACAATTTTAATCTGACTATTAATTTGTAATGTCAATTCAAACGTTTAATACACTACAACAGTTAATTAGATTCAAACTCAAGTACTAAGAGTGTGATTTAAATAATTACATTAATATTTATTTAGTTATTCAAAGTACAATTCATTAATACAGTATATATATATATTTGACATTAACTCATTCAGCTGGGAAGTACAGAGAGTCTCAATTGCTAAATAAGCTGGCTAGCCGAGGTATATTTAAACATGACATAATTTCAAAGTCAATTATGAAAGTATGATATATGTCAATATATGATTTAGTTGAAAGCAACAAGGTAAGTGAGAATTATATATATTAGTATTGATATTACTTCTGTGAATTAAGCAAACAGGGTGGATATCACTAGTTTTTATTATACATAAAAACTCCTACAGAAAGAGTAGTATAATACCTTACACCAATAGTCCATTTACTAAAGGAAAAAAGTTCTAACTTCGTTGACTCCAAACCGATTTTGAACATTTTTTTTTATTATTTCGGAAAAAGTTTATAGAAAAGTTTCCCATAGATGAGAAGGTGTGCTTTTTATTTTTTCAATTGTTATTAACAAATAAGTGTTTTTAAATATATTCTTAATTAAAAAAATTTAGAAGTTCTTTATTTATTTCAACCATTGCCTGACCTTTGATAACATAAAGTTTTTGGGTTCACAGATTACGAATCTGGCCTCAAAATTGGTCTAAAAACAAAAATGGCGTCTACAAAATATCGTCGAAGGTTTAATTTTTTATTTTCTTTCTTTTATTTTTATTAGATGTCTAGGGGCTTTTGGGTGTCGCTGATTACGAATTTGACATTAAAACTCAACTAAAGCACAAAATGGCGGATCCAAAATGGCGAAAAAGCGTATTTTTTTTATTCGGACTTTATCTCTTATCTATATAGGGTTTTTTGGGTCGTTGATCTCAAATTTTACGTTAAAATTTATCAAAAATAAAAAATAACGTCTTTAAAGCGGCAAAATAGCTTCATTTCTGAATTCCCCACGTTGCGTCATATCTAGGGGATTTGGACACAGTAATTATAAATATAGCATTAAAATGTTAATTTTCATTCTCTGCGATTATTATTATTATTATTTAATAAACACTATATACAAATAAAATTCTAAATTGTTAAATTAACTCAAATTTCAATAGATTAAATACATTTAAATATAACATACGAATACATATAAATTCCAACGCCTAAAAATGTGTTTTCAACGACCTCTTTGTACAATTTCCAAAAGATATTACTGAATTAATAGATTTTTTTGTTTGTGACCAACGGAGGAATGTTATTACATAAAAACAAATGGCAACTTGCTCATCAGTATGTTGCAATTTTAGATATATTAATTTTATTGTACGTAATTATGGAAAAAAGCAAGTGTTTTTGTCGATTATCAGAAACATAGAATAAAATCTGCTGAAAGAGACCGACGTCTAAAAACGAAAACTGCACCAGATATTCGATTTGAAAGAGACAGGTTTTTAAAATTGTATCAAGAAAAAATTCTGGCAAATGTCTTTCATGTCGATTTTTAAAAGAAACTTTAGCTGCAAATAATATCCCTGCTCTCAAGCTCTCGGTTAATAGTTATAACAGCTCTCAATGCATCAAATAAACCTATTACTTTACTACAGATTTAATTTCTTTTGATAAAAATATATATTTTTTAAAACCTGCCAAAAATAAAGAAAATAAAAAAATATCTTCTTCTAAAAGCCTGCAATTTGCGCATCCCAATTGTAGTGAGCATGTTCTTTCTGTACATGCTTTAACTGGATGTAACACAACTTCAGAATGTTTTAACAGAAGGAAGAATCTTCTTCTTCTTCTTGTTCAGGTGCTTATCCGATTTCGTATGTTTGCGATCAACACGGCTATCTTCACATTATTGGTTGCAATTCTAGATAACTCATTGGATGATCTCCCATACCACGCCCTTAGGTTTTGCAACCAAGATATTCTTGTGCGTCCTGGTCCACGTTTGCCATATATCTTGCCTTGTATAATAGATTGTAGTAGGGTGTACTTATTCTCATTCCTCATTATATGTCCGAGGTATTGGAGTTTGCGTATCTTGATGTTGTTCATGATCTCTTTATTTTTTTTTTATTCTATCCAGAACTTTAGTATTTACTGCAGGGTCTTTCCATAATATCCGCAATATTCTCCGGTATAACCACATTTCAAAGGCTTCAATTTTTTTGTGATTGTTTCGTTAAATATCCAGGAATCGACCCCATAGAGCAAGATGGGAAAAATGTAGCATCTTAGCATTCGAGTTTTGGTGTCAAGGTGCATATCATGGCTTTTGAATATAGTTTAACATATTGAAGATATATAAGGATGAGGAAGATCCACACGGATAAGTCCTAGTAAATGAAGCAATGGCTATGTTCAGGATAGAATAAATTTGCCAAAATATTTGAAAATTGCAGTGATTTACAAGAGACTGCAAAAATGTATATAAAAAAGTGTTGGTATAGACTATAAAATGTATGCTTGCAGTGTATGGTGCAAAGAAAGGTAACTGCTTAAATTCTTACAGGAATGTTTAATATATTTTTTAAATAAAAACAGTTTGAATTTTAGGTTTGTTCTTTTATTAAGGCGTCTACTAAAAAAAGTAGCGTTAATTTAGCATAATTGTGCCCTACGATGGATTCAGCAGAACAACATTTAAAACGCGTGTATTTGCAAACACAGTTGTGGCTGGGAAACCAAGATATTTCAAGCGAAGATTGGGGTTGGAAATATGATAGAGGAAAGTGTTTTCCAATCCTACTGACACAAGAACCAGCTCCACAAAACATCTTAAAACTTATTTTTTTGCAACTACAAATCTAGTTGCGGGCCAGCTTGTGGGTGTAGGAAAAGTGGCCTTTATGCTCGGCGGCCTGCGGTGAATGTGGCGTAAATAGTTGCCTTAATTCACGACCGGCAGTGTCAATGGAAGAAGTAGAGGAAGGAGAAACTAAAGCTCAATAATTTTTTTGTTTTTAAATGTATCTTTGGTTAATTTTAATAAATTAATTAAAATATAATATCTTTAATACTCATTTAACTCTTCTATCATTTGTTTCCACCATTTTTCAGACACCGTTTTGCATTTTTGATAAATTTTAACATAACATTTGGGATGAGCGACCCAAAAACCCCTAGGTATAGGTATCAGAAATAAAATTAAAAATTGACCCCTTTCCGTCATTTGAAATCCGCCATTTTTGTTTAGTTGAGTTTTAATGTCAAATTTGTAATCAGCAACCCCAAAACCCCCTAGACATTTAATAAAAATTTCAAAAATAAAATAGAAAAATAGACCTTCGACGTCATTTTGTTTTTAGACCCATTTTAAGGCCAGATTCGTAATCTGCGACCCCAAAAACCTTATGTTATCAAATTTCAGACAATTATTTAAATAGATAAAATAGCTATCAATTTTTTAATTAAGAGTATATTAAAAAATACTTATTTGTTAATAACAATTGAAAAAATAAAAAGCACACTTTCTCACCTATGGGGAACTTTTCTATAAACTTTTTCCGAAATAATAAAAAAAAAGTTCAAAATCGGTTTTGAGTCAACGAAGTTGTGTCAAATGGTGATTGACAAAATAGAAAGTAAGATGGACTAGCTGTTGGACAAGTACATGTAACGATATGGAAAAATCTTTGAGCCACCTACAAGATGAAAACAAAGAGTTACGCAACACCGTAGATGACCTTGAACAATACACACGACGTAACAGTCTACGTATTTTGGTATTAAGGAAGAGCCAAACGAGGATATTGAAGTTTTAAATGTATTTAACAACCGATTAGGTTTGGCAATGGCCAAAGATGATAGTGATAGATCCCATCTCGTCGGAAAGGTAGGAGCGAACGGAGGAAAACCCAGAGCTGTTACTGTAAAGTTTATCAGCTATCGTCACAGATTCATGAGCTTTTCTTTCAAGGAAAAAAACTGAAGGGGCGAGGAGCGTTAATCACAGACCTAGCAAAGAGAAGAATGGATGTTGTAAGTGCTGTAAGTGAAAAGTTCGGCTACAAAAACACATGGTCGCGTGATGGTGTTATTAATTTCAATAAGAATGGCAAACGATGCTATATTCGGTCTATGAAGGAACTCGAAAACATATGCAGAGATGATAAATTTGATTAGCCGTGTTAGGACAACTGCAAGCTCGAGTGAATTTTTCTTTCTCCTTGATTATAAACAAGTTGCCTGTTTCTTACCTCATCTGTGGATAATTGTTTTTGTTATATCTGCATAACCGAAGCCTGGTTGACTAACAACATCTCAAATGCAGAAATTTTGGATATAATATTTATAATTTGGTTAGAGGTGAACGCGATTTTGAGTTAACAGGTAAATTACGAGGAGGTGGAGTATTAATAGCTTTAAACAAATCATTTAAAATTTTGAAAATTAAGAAGCTAAATAAAACTTACAATGCCTTACTAATACAAGCAACGCGTAATAAAACAAAGTTTACCTCCGTAGTGGTGTATATACAACCTAGTTCAAAACCCGATGTGTACAAAGAGTTTTTTGAATTTATTGAAGATTTCATCAACGAAGATATATAATTTGTTGATAATTGGCGACTTTAATTTGGATGATATATGGCAAATTAAGTTGAATAATTCTAATATGAGTACATTTTGTGAAACCTACAAGACATTATAGATGAGTTAAATTCACATTCATTGCAGTTATGCCACGACATTAAAATTGCAATAATAAAACTTTGGATCAAGTACTAACTAACACATGCAATAAACCGAATCCTCAGGTAGCCAAATGAGAATGCCCAATTGTACGGCAAGATTCACATTATTCAACTTTGTGGATTAATATCTCTTTTAAAGCACAAATTACAATTAAAGATACAAAAAATGTTGAGTACTATAATTTCAAACGTAGCAATTTCGAACTCTCTACGGACCTTATTCGTACAGCAGGCTGGACATCAGTCTTGAATCAAAATGATGTAAATGATGCATTGCAAGAGTTTTATAATATATGTTATTCCCTTATGGGCACAGCAGTACTGAACCTAATAAAAAAGAAATATAATTTTCTAGCCTGGTTCACTAATGAAATCAATTAAGGAAAAAAATAAATTAAACAGCGTAAAAAATCGTTCTGTTGGGCACTATAATCAATACTCATCAGAGAGGCGCAAATTAAAAAGGCTTATAAGAAATGCACACAATGAATCAATTAATAAAATTGAAGAATCTTTAACTCATAATCCTAACCAGTTTTTGACATTAGAAACCAACAATCAAATAATACATAATGTTACAATGAAAAGAAATGGTCAAGAAATAGGCAAAAATAAAATTGCAGATAATTCTGCTTTCAGTCTTGCAGTTGTCGTATAAATCTTAACCAGAGATATACTGACCTCTAGGTTTCCAGAATATCAACACACTGAGTTCAAGGCGTTTCGTTTAGATATGTGGCCAATTGCTCATTCACGTCTAATCACTTTGTATTATTTAAATTGTTTGCTTATGAAAAAACGTCAACTCTATGATCGTTATTAATTTCTGTAAATTGTTCCATTTGGTTAGTTGGATATAACCACTTCAGATGTTTATTCCTACAGCAAGTACTTTTTCACATAGTGTGTTTACTGTAGTAAGCAGGTAATAATTTGGTTTAATTGCAGATGCCTATATTATTTGACCAAATACAACTGCGAGTTTATATGGATTTTGCAACCATATAAGTAAACAAGCTATTGTTCTATTGCATATTTTCATTTTGAAAGATTGTTTGCATATCTGAAAATGGAGGAGCGCTCTAATATTATTAGAAACACCTATTCGTACCAAATTTAATCAATAATTATATACTATATCACATAATTAACGACAGTGTAGCTCAGTGATTAGAGCATTGGACTGCGGTGCGGAAGTCTGAAGTTCAAATACCAGAATCGATGCCTGGCGGGCGGCCTACCCAGTCGCTTTAAATAATTGAGGACCTGCGTTCGAAAGAACAAGGGGTAATAATGCGGTTGTCTAATGCGTGATGCTCACCACATCACCACGTGTCATGAATTTCACACGCGACAGCCGGGTGTGAGAGCGAGGATACGGAAGCTCTGACCTTCCGCCTTGCAGGCCAAGCTCCGTCATGGGATGTTAGTGCCTCACCATTATTATTATTATTATTATTATTATTACATCACATAATTATTTTATTTGCATCAAAACCATAATTTCAGTTCAGCTTCAGTTAATTGTAATAAATTAAATCGGTGTCGACATGCCATATTATGGATTTTTTGCATCAATTATCAATGTTCAACACTGTTTTATAATATTAATTTTGTATATATGCTGTTAAATGTTTTCCCCAACTTGTTAAATTGCTGGTGCTCAAATTCGTTTCTGTTTGGTTGAAATTCTAATCCCTATGATAAAGTGATAGTCCCACATTTATTTTTATTAGCTTTGCTACGGAGAAGTGAGCTAGCCGGTGAATGTAAACCATCAGAAGGTTTGTGTACTGAAAGAGGGTACACTTTTAAGTTGCAATTCGCATGTTAGTTTTAAAAATGTATAGTTTTCAGGGGGTGCTATTTCCTCTTCATTTGGAAAATTGATTTTTGAGATTGCTTCTTATGTTGGAGGAGGAATTTTTTTGGAGGTTCGTTTGGTGTGCGCTTTGCTAGCATAATCGGGTTCAGTATTTAAGTGGTGGTTTAATGATTTCCTGTAATCTGACCAGGTTAGAGCCGCCTTATGTCTCCGACCTTCTCAGTAATTCTGCAAGGTCCTTTGTTAATTACCGTTGAGTAATTCCTCAAGTCACTTAAAAGTGGTTTTCCAAATTACTTTCAGCTATGAGTAACAGTTGCGTGCTCCTAATTGATCTCTATGCCGTGAACCTATCAAAGTGAAGTGAAGTGAAGGCATTTGGTACAGGTCAGAGATATCTTTACGGCTTCTCATGCGTACGTTATATTGCAGTAAGCCGAATCTACGTTCTTTGTTGAAAAAAAATCTCGGCACTTTTAATGACGTTAGTTTCACTTAATTAGGTCAATTTGGTAACAGCAGCGTCTTTGATAGCGTTAAACTGATTGAGGTTGCACAATCGAAGATTAATATTTTATGTACTAGTAATTTGTTTTTTACGTGTAACTTCCGGGATTATCGCAAAATTTGTAGTAGCAATTTGTCGCATTCCTTTTTTGTGATTCATGAATTATGCGCAGCGGCCTGTTCACATAATCTGCCGGTATTTAACCTATAAATTAGTAGATATTAAGATGGGGGAATTTCTGCTTCGCTTCCGCGTGCGCTAATAAATAATTACATGTTTAAAATTTCACTTAAAAAAGTAGGCTCTTTTTAATTAATTTCGATGTGTGAAGTGCCTCGTTTTTTCACTCAGTGAAAAAAGTGACACTTTGCTTTTAATTTAGGAATAAACGATTTTAAACAGACGTTTCCTTAGTTATCAGAACTGATCAATGTACTTGACTAAAATGAAGGCAAATACAATTCTATACAAAATAGGCTTGGATTTGAATATTTATGAAATTTAAAAAAATCTTATAGACAACTCGTGTTAGCGTGTCTAAATAACTATTTTATTCTTGCTATAGAATGTCGGCATACTATTGGGACTATTACTATCGGGAAATTATTCTTATTGATCAGTTGAGATTGTATTCTTATAGATTTAGCTTTATTAAATATTGATTAAGATTGTAGGTTTAGGCAACTGCTTATTTTTTGGGTTTTTACATTGTTTGGGTTTTATATTTTCACCTGTAGGTTACACACTTAGGCAATCCCAAATTACGATGTGTTTTTTGGAATAGTTTATCGTTCTTATTTTCCAAAAATTACGTTCTAGATTCCTGGCGTGGCATCTTTCCAGCATATTGATATGATACGTGTGATGCTTGTATCTCTATCTGCTATATAATATTTAGCATGTAATTAATTTTTCTTAAAGCTTGTCCTTTTTATTTGCAAATACTGCTTCAGCTAACTATAATTACTTTTTATAATCGAGAGCTCTTATTTTCAGGGTGGGTTCATCAAAATCTAGTTCTCTTAATTGACGTAATAAAATTCAAATCAATTTAATTATCACTTCGTATTATCTTGTTTCACTAATTGATCTTTATTTAAAATGTTTCAATATTAATTGCTAAAACAAACCTTGTCACTTATTAAGCCTATCCTGCTCCAAATTCAAACACCAGTGCCTCCTGCCTCGACTGATCCCAATGTCACCCTGCTTGACACCTACAGCTCAATCCTGTCAACCAATTCACGATCCTGCTGACTCCGGTTGCAATCCACTCTCTAATGTGAACTCCTAATCCAACCACTCCTGGTAAGTTTTCAAGTTATAACAGCAACAGCTCTTATCTGATTTATTCCTTAGATAATCTTCGGTACACCGCAGTCCTCTCTGAACTGTTCCAATTCTGGTAGTATTCTCCCAAAGCTCATACTAGTTGAATAAGTTTACCTTGACACAACCAGCCAAAATCAACAGCTAAGATGATCTCTGTCCTCCAAAACTGGTCCCTCCTATTGACTGCTTTTATCCAAATACTGTTTCCCTGCTGTCCGGCTACCGTATCCTTCCTAAGTTCCAATACTGGTCAAACTCAAGCCCCTCAATTGTTCCAATCAACTTCTGGTACGTTTTAATAGTTTACCGGTTTCAGGATATTAAGCCTTTGTTTACATATACAAAAGTGGGCTGGTAACTAGGTCATAACTTATCTGTAGGGTAATGGAATATTACCCTACATGGCAACCATAACCATATAGCAACCGATAAACTATTGAACATATCACGGATGTTATGAATCATAACAGCCTCAGATGTTTTAAAATCCTCGCTCTACGAGCTCGGATTTCAAAACTTCTGCGGCAGTTATGATACTCATAACATTCCTAGATATGTTAATAGCTATTAATTATCCAAATCTAATCTTGTTTATTTCATAGATGACACTCTGCAGTCCAACCAAATGACAGATCTCTTGTTCCAATATAACCACCAATGTCAATTAT
>CALNHX010004151.1:91396-133704 GCA_940337035.1 Agriotes lineatus | reverse complement strand
AATTAATCGATTACTGGCAAATAGTTATGATATTTTAGCTTGTTGCTGCACTGTATTGTTTGAGGCTTTCGCGGTTACTCGACTTTCACTCTGATGATGCAAGCTGCAAGGTCTTGCGAAACGTTAGTGAATATGGATGCACAAACAGCAAAACGGCCAAATCTGCCTAAGTATCCTCGTTCTCAAGATACTCAAACAACACGAGCCACCAAAGAGCATGGCCATCGCGCGGGTTTTTGCTCGACTTCACAAGGTGCAAGGCACATTAAGCCAGAAAATGCTGGGTGTTCATATACAAGTACTACGCGGTCTAAGCCGAAATTCTATGCTAAGGAGATTAATTGTTGCTGCACTTTCAAGTAGATAAATAAAGAACTGAATTAACAAATTGAGTTATAGGCAAACATACACATGGTACAAAAATATTACATGAACAACCACAGTAAATGCGAACCATCAATGCAGTTAGTCGGTCCAAAGCAACGGTCGCAACCCACCTTTATAGGCTGCTTCTCATTCGGCATTTGGCAAGCTCTCAGCTGCCTGTCTGCCTTTCAGTGGAGCATCCCAGGATGGGACGTCGTTAAGCTGTTGCACGGGTCGTTGCTACAATATTCCCAACAGTGTTAAAAAGGTCTGTCCTGTTAGTATCATATTTCACTTATAAGACTGATTGTTGCCAAGAAAATCAGATAGGCACCTGTTCATACTGAGTAAATTGAGAATGCGAAGCTTTCCGAGCAATGTAACGGAAATCTGACTCGCTTACCTAGATGGTTTGCTTTCGTATTTAAAGATATATCCAGCAATAAACGCAAGGTTTGAATGACGCAACCCAGGATTAGCTCAGTAGGTGAGGCAACAATCCGCACTCGTGGAGGATTCACTGGTAACCTAATACCTACAGGAAATGTTTGCAGTTATGCGATAAGTGTTCGCATCCAACTCTACGAGAATCGCGCTTCAGATAGTAGGAATTTTAACATTTACGCTTTTCAATACTTATGTTGGCATTCTATTAAATTATTTTATGTATGAAATATAAATACGAGTAGCCACAAGCTATATCGCACGTTGGTTGTCCATTGTGTTTTATATGTGTCTTTAAGATTTTATCCTATTTTCGTTTGTTTTCTTTCTGATGTTACAAACATGTAGTTTAAAGTCAATATATTTGTGTAAACAAATTGGCAGTTTCAGGCCGAGAACACCACGGGTGCAGCTCGGCAAATAGTGGTAGTTCGTAACTACGACTGAGGTATTAAAGGTATTAAAGAGGTTCGTATACATTGAGCTAGCAAAGTAAACAAATAGGGCAATTAATTATTAAATACTCAGACATACGATACGCCTCATTTACGTGTAACTTCCCAGCAGAGGGCGGAACAAACGTATCGTTACAGCAGCTAACTTAAAATTGTTAAAGTGTCGGTTAACACAGTTTCAATAAGTTAATAAACCGATTAACGATAGTCCTAAAACTGGAAATCTGAGAAGTCAGACGAGATTATGAGAAATTGATATTTACGAAAAGCTGATGTATCTCAGATAATTATTTAAGTTTCAGGAATTCTAACACTACTGAAAATTGTTCAGAAATAAATGCGTTCAGACAGTTTTATCGGTAACGGGTCTTACGCGTGTGTTATAGGGAGTTTTCTATCAAACAAGATTCTTGAAGTCAAAAGAACCTAAGACGAAAAGCTTATAGTACACAGGTTTTTATGAGCAGAGTACTGTAAAAGATGCGACCTATAGAAAATATTACCAACATTTGAAGAGCCAGGTAGCAAAAGCAGCTGAATTTTTACAGAAACAACAGATGGATTGAGTTCACACATCGCAGTATTTCTGTAAAAGTATGAAGACAATGGTTCGACTCCTCCAGGCGGATAAAGAGCTGAAAACTGCGGCAGAGGCATACATTTAAAGCTTCTGAAAAGCTTTAGTTAGACCAAGAGTGTGTTGAAGAAATATTTATCATCATCACTATCATCGTCCTCCAGCATGTTTCGCCCACTGTCCTAAATGCCTTCAATTGGTTCGATCCTGGGCCGTTCTGATTCAGTGCCCATCGCATTGATGGTTTTCCTCCATTTTAGCTGTGTTATTCATCAAATATTTGCTTTTCTATATGCTGCCCATCCCAGGCCAATCCTTGCAACGCATGTGTTTGGTTGTCCCTGTTTATGCTAGTCTCATGTTCCAGCTATTTGTACTTCCTAGTTCCTAACATCCTCTATGATGTCATGGTCCAGTTGTATTTTTCTTCGTACCTTTAGGTTATTCATAATTTGTGTTTTTTGTCTATTTATCATAAACCAACCTTTATGTTGCTTGTTCGACTATCATTTTATTTTATTCTTCCAGATTGTCTGTCAACCTTGCCTGGATGTTTCAATCTCATGTTAACAGTTATATTCAGTTTGTACTTATATGTCTTTTATTGTTAATTTAAAACAGTGTAATTTAGCATAGCCGAAATGACGAGTGCGGGCCGGTGAGTGCATCAATCAATTTTGCGTGTATGGTGTTCGAACTCGATCATTCGAAGCCGGGTCGCGGGAGACATTCGTTTGGGGGCTTGAGCCCAGTGCGCACGTCATATAGTTGCTGCCTGCCCCTAAGTGTTTTAGGGTGCCACATGCCAGCGCTTGCGTGCCCCATTTGCGAAGCTGTCATATATATTCGTGACGTTCATTGTGACGACGTGACGTCATCCGCCATTGACGCGCCAGCTATCAGCCAGGGGTTCCCCGCATCAGGTGTAGTAATTTTCCACGCGCCGCGCCTTCCAAGGTTTGGATGGTGCATTTCGAGGGCGACGCTAATACGCAACTCAGCAATTCTCGAGGCCCAACTTGTAGGTAAATTTCATACCGAGATGTATGCACTTACGCCATAAGTGTTCGCCGGGTTTTTAGGCATACTATCGTATACAAGGTCGGATGCAGACAATACCGGCTTCAGGGGTTTGCGTTTTTGAAGACTATGCAAATGTTATTTTTAATATCGTTTTATGTATGTCGGTCATAATTACAGTAGTTGCTTTGATTATTAAATGCGCGTAGAATTAATCTCTATCGCCCGTTGTTTTTGATGTTATTAATTAACACGGTGTTTCAGCAATGGCTATTCACTTTAAGATTTAATACTATTTTCTTTGATTTTATTTATTGTTTTTATAAGTTTTTTCAAATCAATATATTGAGATGGTTTTAAGATCACAATTTAGCTCTTTATGCAGTGAGAAATACTGAACATAGTCAATTAAAACAGAGTTGAAATATTTTATTTAATTGCAATCTGAACAGTTGTTGAAGTTATTAACTGCATTGGAAATGAGATGCAAGAGGCATAATTAGAGGGATAAAGGCAAGCATAAGCAAAGCAGATTTCAGAGGGAGCGTAGAGTTATTAATAAACGTACAGGCCAGTGAAAAGCATGCAATCTGAAAGGTAGATTGAAATCGAAGCAAGATAAGATAAGATTTGCAAAGAGCAATAGAGAACGAGGGCAACTGAATTGAAGAAAATCCAGTGACGTGTTTAAAATTGAACTCAAGTGCCAGTGCATTGTAAAAACTAAGTGATTATAGCAGAGCAGTGATTATAAAAGCGTTTATGTGACGAGAAAGAACAATTTTTAGGTATAAGAAATAAAGACAATTTTTAGATTTAAGAAACATGTTATCAAATTTGATTCCTTGATGTAAAATTGTAACTAAAACTAATTTCTTCTAAACAATTACAGATCGCGGTTACTAGGCAACGCGATGCTGTTTTGTCAAAAAAAAAGAACAATTGCTGTAAATTGACTAGTTTGGGGCAAAATTGTGCTCCAGTAAATTAATGTTTTAATACAATAAAAAGTGTTTTACCAAGTTAAAAAGTATACCATTTATTTATACCAATTACCAGGCATCTGTGGTAGTGTTTGCAGAAGTTTCTGCGACACAAAAATTATGAATTTTTCAAACCGACTTCGGCTGAACAACGGCAGCCGACACCTGAGAATTTCGACCTTCGATACCGTGCCACTTGAGCTGTCAAAGCCAGGGTTCTCCAGTCCAACGGCACAGGGAGGTGTGAACGAGCATCCTGAACAAGATACGCTGCCAGGGAAGCGACTTCAAGTGAGTTAGGACCTCGGCGTTACCTGCAACCATCTCCGTGGCGAAAATGGGCAGATTTGAAAGATAGGAGTGGCATGTTTTTTGAGTGTTTGAGAGCCGGGAAAGCTAGTAATCTCCAAGAATATACATTGCGGAGGAGCTATCGTATTTCCAAGCGTCCAGATTCGTCTCAGTTTGAGTAATTTGAATGGCGTCAGTAGAAATTGCGGTTTTGCCATCACAGGAAGTCCAGAACAAAAGAGCAGCTGGCGTCGTTTAACGTCATATCTAAACAAAATCGAACCAGTTGTTGCTAGGCGGGAGTTTTAATTCGATTTACCTGATGATTTCACTTAAATATTAAAATAAACGCTATATGCACTAACGACTTTCTGTAGTAGATGTCAAATTTGAGAGGTTATGAGTAACCGAATCTAGTAGAGATGTACTAAAATTGAGTATATGAGCTGCGCTGAGTCGAATATTCTAAACATAATTTCAAATAAAACTCAGATCTGAACCCAACCTGAGAGAAGTAGTTTTGTGTTTTTCCGGAGCTAGCCCAGAATATTATTGCAATTCGATAAAATATAGAAAGGGGCAATTAACCATTTTATTAACGTATAATAAATACATTTAATTTTAATTAGCCTAAAATACTGACAGGCAAAGTTTTCCACAATAAAAATGCCCTGAGCATTGTGGTGATTTGCCCTATTTAATTATTCACATTCTAATTAAACCCTTTATTAATACAAGGCATCACTCCACCTCAATATTTGTGTACCCAAATTGGCTTTCCTTGTGTATGTTGTTTGGAGTCAGTTTCAGCACGAGACCACCATAGGTGCAGACCAGCTTCTTTTATTTGGCAGATAGTGATCGTTCGTTGTTTTACATACGTAATGTCCATAGATAATCAAATCAGTGTCATTGAATTCTTTATTAAGTGTCATCACTCTATCACTTTCAAGCCATCACATTAAAAATTATATGACCTCCAGGGACTAACTAGGACTAACTACACTTCTGTAAACGGATGATATAACAATATCTTTACAATTCTGCAAGCATCTCTTATGTTTATACAAACTTTTGGTATCTGGAGTTTAAAATTCCCATTAAGCAGAACAACAACAGGCAAAGAAATAAAGAGTAGAACGTTAAATTATTGGGGGGTTATAATTGAGCTGGAACAGATATCAGAGCCACTAATTACTCCGCGGTCTGATAAGAGTCCGTGATAACTCGCATTATTAATTTGTCAGAGCTGTCATGTAGCCGTCGTGTCGCGGTATCTGAGATCAATTGTTTGGTCGCCCCTCTCGCTTTAGCCGCGTTGTGCGTTCAAACCCAGGTCTGTCTGCCGGAACGCAATAAATGTGCCGTCCCAAAAAAACCAAAACTTCTTGCCAAACATCAACATTAATTATCTCTCCGACGCCCGGGGGATGAATCAGGAATAAAGCCGGGATGCCTTCTAATTAAATACCCACTAATGCACGGGGCAAGGGCTCACTCGTACGTCCAAAAATTTGATTCGCTTGTATGGAGCGAACCCGACAGCATCCTTAAAAAGCCGTTATCGATGAGGAAAAATGACATTCTGATGTGGCTGAGTGAGCTCTCATTAATCCTAAAATGTGTTTTAATAAAGCAAACATGAAAACCTAATCCGCTATCTCGTGTAATTACATGGAATTGATTATCTACACTACTATTAAATCTTCTGGTGACTGATTATGTATACTTTGGAATAATTACAGTGAGCTGCAGCGGATAGTGGTCATACAAGTTGCTGGTTAATGTTAATGTTGTCACATGCCAGTGTGGAAGATT
Source organism: Agriotes lineatus (assembly GCA_940337035.1). Taxonomy (NCBI): domain Eukaryota; kingdom Metazoa; phylum Arthropoda; class Insecta; order Coleoptera; family Elateridae; genus Agriotes; species Agriotes lineatus. Next base: position 127,750 of record CALNHX010004151.1, on the reverse strand, counting down.
TCATTTACAGCACCGCAATTACTGAAGAACGTTAAATTATATGAACATCTCTCCCAGGACGGTTCGGTATGTTACATTTAACTCGAAGAGTAGAACATTCATACGGCATAATATCCCAATAGCTATTACTATTGAATAAAAATATGTATCAAAGAGGCAAAACAAAGAATGTCTGGCTCTTTTATTACAAATACGGCTATATTTATTTCTATTTAATGTTTACCCAGAAACACTCGTATGATGATATCAAAATCCACAAATATTTAAATACTGCTTGAAACATGTATACAAACAAAAAGACGACAAATATCAAAGACATATAAAACAGCTATAAAACAATATATTTTAGAGTGTGCCACAGGGAAATTAAAATTACATTTTGCTATCGTCACAAATTGTGTAGGGAAATCATTCAAACAATATATCAATTAAAATCTACATTGAAGATTAGATTGAAATATTGACTTCGTAGTGAGCCGAGCAAGACCTGGAATAATGTATTCAATAGGTTCATATTTAAAAAATCCGCGCCGACATAATTAAATCGCATAACTTTCGTTTTGAGCTGCTTTCTCCAATATCGCTCACCCACAGCCGTGGAAATGCACGCACTCATCTACGTGTTCTGAATATTAATGAATCGCAGGGCGCGTTGATTAGTCCAGACCTACCCAATAACATCGGAATGCTATCCGATATTAAACAACTACGAACAACATTTTTGGAGTTAATATCCCCATTAAGTTTATAATGAACTCGCCCGTTAAGATCGTATAAAAAATACGGTGGCGTAACAGTTAACAAAGCTGTTGGCTCTGTTATTACATATCCGGATGAGAGATGGCACTAATAAAAGCGATCACCTGACTAGCTTCGATATTTTACCCGCGCTGACAAACTTGCGAACACTTGCGTATAATGTAATCATCGTTAACTTCCAACAGGTGGTGGTTTATATATGAATACCACCCACCAAGAGCTATTACCGCCAACTAACTACTACTAAAAACTGGACGTAATAATATATTTGGCCCTTCCTCTAATTTGCGTCCACGTAATGCGGACAAATGTGGAAGAAAATTCTGCAGTGGCGTGATCGCCGGTATATAAATGTAAACATTTTTGTCGATACCACACATTTGACACGCGAAAGTAATAAAAAAATGTCACCCAGTTGTAATTCTGGTAATTTTTACAAGATAGCGTTTATATTTAGAGCTACAACGCTTTTTATGGCTCATGAAACGAGGACTTGGCATAATTAGATGCCCGTAAAGTATGAACTTAAATAATGGTGTAATCCTGATGTACGACTGTACGTTTATCTCATAATTAAAATTTAAATATAAACTGAATACTAAATTCCAGACTGAAACGTAATTGTTGTCTTTATCTCTACTCCTATCCCCTCTTATACCATGCATATATTTTACAACTATGCATTTATCGAGCTATAAAAATGTTTTACAACCGTACTTAGATATCATCATTGTTACTTCTTACATCTGATTGTTTCGAAAATATTTATCTAACAGAATAATCAGAATTTTTAATGTTGTGATACCTCCGTGGTGATACTGAGCAAATGATTGTTTCGCCACAATCCATAATTCTTCGAAGAATTCCAAGGTCCGGGCTGCTGTACGAAAGTTGAAAGCAGCTAAGGGCTTGCCAAATTGCGAAGAAATAAGACAATTGACAGCACCCTATAAAAAGCGTTTTTGACCATTGAATTGCTCTCATTTCATCGACAATTGCGTTGCATTTACTGTGGTTGATCTATAATACAGTACTCTTAGCTTAGGAATATTATTTTGTTATAGTTAAAGCTGAGACTGCAAAGGGATAGAAACAGTTTGTAATATTGTGCTTTTAGATTTAAACATACTTGTAGGCCCATACAAATTAGTTAAGTTTAGGCATCTGCAATGACGACCCGGTCTATTAAACCAAATTTCGATGCCCCGGCTTAGAAACGGGGCACAAAAGTTCCGTCAGATAACCGGCAAGCCATAAACAACCCTGCATTTAGGCAACTGGGGAGGCTGTATAAACCAGACACGCAGGCACCAGAGCGGATTCCGTCATTCAGTTCAATTACCGGCATTCGGTTTACAACCTCGGTGTCTGCCTATCGTCTGGCTCTTCTCGAACTCGGTCACTCTTATCCTGTTCGTTGACATAGCCTGTCGAAATATCAGGCAGCGTAACTGTTGGTGCTTAAAGTTCTTTTAATCGCGCACTCTATATGTGTATTTGTACATATTGCTACGTGTATAATGTCTGTCCGTTAATTAACTTTGCTTAAATAAATAAATGGTTGTTGTTTTCCTTTTGAAATACTCACAGGGTGTTATCAGCAACCGCCAAACTGGTAAACTGTCTGTTCCAGTCAAATATTGACAAAATGCAAATCTACTTTTCCGCGTATTAAAACCAATCAATACGAACTTTAATTGCCAAGGTGAAACCCAGGATTTTAATCGACATAACGTAAGTTGGAGGGCAGTCTGCACGAAAATTAGCACCGAAGTGAAAAGACGAAATAAAAGCACCCGCAGACACCGTAATAAATGCTGCGTCGTATGCAAAAAGAAACAGCAGCAAAGGAAGGATTCAGATAAAACGTAATGGTTCAAAAGCACCTTCTATTTTCATTAAAACAAGACATTTGCTTTTAAAGACGCAAAAACACGACCTAAATAAAAGCATTGTCGCGAATGTAGTAGGTATTGCCGCGGCTTGAATGTTAACGACTAAGAGAGACATTATTCTGAACCAAGCGAGTAAAAGCAGCACTGTTTTTCCACAAGAGAACTCTGCATTTATGAGAGTTCATAAAGGAATGATGTTCGCAGAACTCGTTTATGTTGCAAACACAATACGCACAGCAAATGTGGTGATTCTGATACACCTCTACGCGAATGTTAAGCCCTCGTCTGTCTAAACCCCTTTGTATATCGCCAAATGGGCTGCACACAGCCATCATCACAGGCAAAACTCAGCAAGGTTGATTTGGTCGATATAGAAGTTTACCAAACCTGCATGGTTTTTATTTAATTGTCAATAACGAATTTTGGCGATTGACTGTGGTCCCACTATGATACCTAAACCCAACCAGGAAACCCTGTTCTGCTCTAAAGTGCATCCTTAGGAAATTGCAAACTGAAAAGGGCGCTCATTAAATTCGTTTTTAATTATCTCAAAAGCCCTTCTACCCAACTTAATGAAATTTTGCACACTAATTGCTGATAATGGATTACAACATGTCCTAATAGCTAATTAAAATTATTAAAATTAGGATGTTGTTAGACGCCGCTTTGCATCTCATTTTTAATACGATGTCGCGCATGGCCACGACTTATTAACTATCTAAATGACATATGTAGCGCACAACAGGACGAGAAGTTCGTAACCTTAGCCGTCTAGTTCTCGACCTAATTGCCTCTAAAATGTCGTCTACCTAATTATCCCTACTCGTAGAAATAATAATTAACGGCGATAGAGCGGGCTCTAAGTGCAACTGCGATGTCACGGCGCTTGCAGGGCATTTCGCACCGTTATTGCAGGGCTTTGTCGAAACAGAAGCTGTCGACGCAGCGATAAATTTAATAAAGCCGGGAATTTATATGACTTTCTATAAATAAGATCGACATCAACTACAAGAATAGATCAGCAGTTACATATCGCAGTGAGTGGTGAAAGCTCAATGTTACACGAGCAAATAGTATGTGAACAGTTTCTACCGACAACGTCCTATCGTTTTTTTTTTATTTCAAGGTGAAATCATTATTAAACTGTAAATGGTTGACACTTTGCATGTCTACATATTGAGTTTACATTTAACACAAAAATTAATAGTATCAAAAACAACTGGATTAAGTCGTAAACAATTTTTCCATCAATACAAATTTAAACAACCTATAGAAAAACGTATTAAACTAAATAACCTACAAAAAGTACTAGACAGTATTTGATAAGTAGCTAAAATTATCCAAATTCCCATAGATATCCTTTATACAGTCAGTACCGATGATCATGCACACTGTATGGAATTGCAACGAAGGTAATGGGTCGTATGCGACCTACATTATATTTCTCCGTGTCCATACCTATAAGATTACTACACATTCAACTTCGTTAGGTAACTTGCATGTAAACATATTGTACGTGGTCTCGCTGCTTTACATTGTCTCTAACACCCGTCTTTCAAGAAAAGCGTCTTTAATTCTATATCAACGACCACCAAATTGCATTGCAGTATAACCACGGATTGGCACCGTGAATTCGCTTGTTACGAGCCTAACACTAGATCACTGAACTACCGAGCGCGCACTGAATCTTTGCAGTAATTTTTTTCAACTTTGTAAGGATACGTTTGTTCAGCCCCTACATCGGGACATTAAACTTAGATACTTGCCCTGTCTGTTCACCTTGCTAGCTCAGTATATACAAAGCTCTTTTAATACCACAGTCGCCGTTACGAATAATCACTATTTACCAAAAACAGAAAACTGGTTTGCACCTGTGGTGTTCTCGGGCTGAAACTGACTTCAAACAACATAAACAAGCAAAGCCAATATGTTTACAAATGTATTGGCTTTAAAACACATATAAAATCATGAAGAAGATAGGGCAAACCTTAAAATGAATTACCATTAACGACCCATACAATATCAAAACTACCAGCGATATGGCTTGGTTCTACGCGCATTTACCAATCAAATCAACTAGAGTAATTATGACTGACGTACATACCACAATATTAAAATAGCGTTGAAATAGCTATCCTCAGTGTGTATTATGGCAGAAGCGCAAAATTTCAGGGTGCGCCAAAATGGAATTAACGACATTAAATTATTTCACCTTGGTCATCAAATAGTCATTTCCAGGCACGTACTGGAAAGTGTAATCTAAAACGATCACAGCAAATAATGGATTTTTTTACCACTATTAAAATATCGACGCAAATTTTTAAAGGTATTGAGTTAGTTGGAAATCCTAGAGGTCTGCGAATTGCCGTGCTGCGTATAGGCTCACCCTCGAATTGCGTCACCAAAACCTTAAACGGCGTGATGCATGAACTTTTAACACACCCAATACGAGTAAGCCCCTGACTGATACTTTGGTGCCATAATCACGGTTGACGTTACGTACCCACAATGGCCGCCACGAATACACGTGGCTACTTCTCAAGTACTCACCCAGTACGTAATAAAAATGGCGTTTGCTACACTCAAACTTACGCAACAACCTCCACGCTTCAAGGCGTTTTTAAGCCAATTTTAATTTTAGAGCAACAAATCTAGCCGTTTATTGGGTTCAGACGTTAGACCTGCTGGGAAAACATTGATTACGCTAATTTGATATTCCAATTAAGTTTTCCCAACTGTAATTAATAAATGTAAGGCGACGTTCAATATGTATCTAATTTAAACAAAGCTAGAAACGCTCCATGCTCTACGGGGTATATCTAGAACGAGTGATTAGCAGTAGAACCCCTAAATAACATATGCTGATTACAAGTAAGCCTATTTTCAACCAGCCTTGCAATCAATTCCAATTAAGATCTAATTTAAACAAATAGGCCAAAGCGTCTTGAGGGCATTACGAAGTTCATCAAGTTTAAGGTGTTTATCTGCCACATGAATAATTAAGCAGATTAGACTTTCGACGCCTCGCCAGCATTGAGTAAAAAGGGCAATGCTGATAATGAGGAAAAGTGAGCAAAACACTTGCTCATTCAACGGTTCAAACGTCAATAGAAAACAGTATTAAATATTCTGAAATAAATTGCAGCATCTTCAAACAGCACAGCAATTCCTTAAGAGGAGCAACGATTCCATTAAATATGTTCGACCTAATAGATTAACCGTGATAAAAGCTTCAAGCTATGGATATTTAAATTGCTCATATACTATACTAATATCCACTAGAACCTTCTAAAGCTTCCTCCAAACAAATTATGTTTTCTCTTAAATGCAATAGTAATTTGGCAGTAACCCGAAATGGCTCTATAAAGCTAAAATATAGCACAAACGTGATCTAAATTTACGAAGTTAGAAAGCAAAGGAAATAGAAAAAGCATAATTTTATTTACATCGCAGTGGTCGTATGTTTATTACCGAAAATTATTACTGAAAACAGGAATAGTCCCAATTGGGAAATCGATCGAGGAAAGCCCTACCCTAACTCTCTTCGGCTTAACTTTTTTTTTATGATTATGGCAGTTTTTACTCCATTTCTTACTTACGGTTTTGTAAAAGAATACGGAGGGAAGCATAGACGAAAATGTAAAAATATATTTTCTGAGGTGTTTAGAAAGCACTGGTTTTATAACATTAAATAGACCCGAAGTTGTAAGCGTTTGAATAGTTTTAGAAAAGACCTCTTAAATATATTGCAATGATCTTTCTGTGGATATTCACCGAATGAATTTTGCCTATTGTATGAATTTTGTTTGTTACCAAAATTACTTTCCACACAAGTATGCTCAAACCTTTACTCTATTAAATGCCAGAGTGATTTAACCTAAAATAGTACGTATTAACGACTGGGTATTTCTTCATTTTATTAAATTACCCGGTGCGTCAATTATGCATTGTTAAGTAATTTTACATACTAACTCAATATTTTTTTAAACGTGAAATTCGTTTACTCAGGTTGGGACATGCATTTATAGTTGCCATACGTTTGTAACGACTCTTTTCGTTCAAACTCAATGCCGGTTACGTAGATATACAGGGTGTCCCGCGAGGAAAGGTACAAAATTTCAGAACGTGTTTCTTAGGTAAATTTGAGTCGAAAATGTTTATATAAACATGGTCCGCAAATGCTTCCTTAATGAGATATGACATTTCTTAAATTTTGATCTGCCGCACTATGCTAGAAATGTGGTTGAATATTTAAATACCACTTTTTCTGGACTTTGGATCGGAGGGGATGGCCCAGTTTCTTGTCCACCCCGCTTAGACGATTTAAATCCCCTAGATTACTACTTGTGGGGACACATGAAGATTTTGGTATATATGTGGAGAAATCACGTACTAGGGATGAACTGCTTCATAAAATTATTGAAGTTGCTGCTGACATTAGAAACAACCGCCGTGATATCCGGAAAGCCGTCAATCACATTTATAAACGGGCGAGGCTATGCTTGCGGTGTGAAGATGGTCATTTTCAACAATTATTGTAATTTTTTTTGTTTATAAGAGATATTTTCCGCTAGTACCTACTACTAAAATTTTAAAAATGTCATATCTCGATAACGAAGCATTTGCGGACCATGTTCATATAAACATTTTCGACTCGAATTTACCTAAGGAACACGTTCTGAAATTTTGTACCTTACCTCGCGGGATACCTTGTATTTAATATAAAGTACACGTTGAGAGTTTATTTAACTTCATAATTCAATATCCGTTGTGGGTTTCAGGTAATTAATAATTAGGCACTACATGGTTTCATTTGTTTATCATAAATCGTGCCTTTGAAAAGCATTTTTTGCTCTACTAGTCTCAGAACGCGCCGTTATTGGCTTATTTTTAGGTCGTGAAGTTGATTTTCTCCACCAAGGGAGAGAAAGTAAAATAAACAGTTTTCACCGTGGTAACTAATAAATTGCTAGGTTACCAAATATGACTATTTTAATTTTGACGTTTTAAAGAGCTGTATTGTCAGGTTGACAGTTAAAATATTTTCGAAATTTGTTGGGAATTTAGGTATTAAGCCGTTTGGTAGTGCAGAAAATAGTATATACACCACGGTAGCGAATCCTCTTATAACCTTCGCGCTTTAGATACTTCGCGCTGCGCGCTCAGTATCTAATATGCGCTCAGGTTATAATACTGCGCTTCGCTACCTTGATGTATAATATACTATTAATCCACCCCTCCATATACAATATTGTTCCAACCTTTTTATGACGATGTCTGCTACAGCTAAGGTATGAACTTCTATAACTCCTGTTATTTGCATCATACGTAAGGATGCTGACACCATTATCATTGCCAAATGGCAACACGTTATTGATTACAATGCGCTTTAATATGCAATTATTCAATCATTTATGATTAAATACAGTATAATTATTTTGAACATACCAAAAATATGTGTATCTCCATTCCTTATGGTAAATACACTGTTTATTATGTTTAAATAATTACTTCACTAAGCACCTATGCTAGTTACCATCATATTATGAGTTAGTCTAAATGTCAACATCTCTTAAATTACATTTGCATAATTAAAAATACTAAATCAACTTAATAAATATTAAATATATAATTTTCTTCAGAATTAACATCTCAGCTTTCAACAGTCAGTCTAAAACCAGTTTATTTTTTACCCCTAATTCCAAACGTAGCACTTCTTAACACAATTTACAAATACACATTCACGTTCACTTCTGCACATTAAAAGTCAACATGCCAAAGCTGCAGCATTTTTCATATCCGTTACTATCTTTTTCTTCTTATTATTACCACACTGAGTGCGGCTTTATAAGCCATCTTCGTCCGCAGGCTGGGCAGGTAGTTAACCTAACCCACTGATAGGAAACCAAAGGTGTTGTTATGATAGCCGGAGAGCGTCAGATGTAACCGATGTCTGAGTGTGGGGCTCGAACCCACTACCTGCCGACTGCAAGCGCAAACGCTTTACAAGCCGGTTACTACCGTGTCCAACCAAATTCCACCTTAACATTTTAATTTCTTAATTTTATTGTACCTTATAGGTCGTCCAGCAGTTTATACGCGCCTCTGCTGCTTCGTTGAACTAACTACCTACCATGTTACGAGAATGAACAGAAAATAAAGTGGATCATCGTCACTTTCCAATCAAAAGAAGTTGTACAATTTCAGTCCGATCCTGAATTAAGATTCATAGTATTAGCTTTATTTATTAAACATAAACCTAATAATATCACGATAATGAAAATATATTATTATTGAGCTAGAAAATCTCAATAAGCGTGGCTGTCACCATATTTTAATATAATTATACAATTAATACTAGTTTCCCAAGCACAGAACAATCGCAATATGTTAAATTTTCGTTGTTTGAAGAGCGACCCCTTCCTGTACATTAATTAGGTCTAGGGTGTGTTCTTTTTAATCAGCCTGGTTCTTGTGATGAGGAGGTTCGGCAATCTCGTGATGAGGAGGTTCGGCAATCTCTCTTAGTGGTCTTCCTGCAAGTTTTCGTTTGAATGGTGTCGTACCTAATAATACTAAATTTTGGTGGCTACATGTGGTTTCAACATTCTTCTTCTGTCACATCTCCATCTTACTATGGTGTCACATATGCCCCGTATTTCATTATCTCTAACTTCGTCTAATAAAGTCTTTCCAGTTACTGTTCGTAATATTTTAATTTCTGTGGTACGTGTCAAATGTTCAGCGTTCTTTGTGTTAGCTCAATGGCGTGTATCATCAATGGCCTTATATTTGTGTTGTATATTTTTACTTTTCCTTCTATAAAAGAAAGGAATGTTGCCTACTAACTATTGCAGTCGAGTTGTGGACGGATTTTACAATTTATTGTATGATGATGTTATTGATGTATGATTAAACTATTTTTTATATAAACATATAAATACGCAATAAGTGTCTATTGTATACTAGCATACTAAGCAAGTGACTGTATGAAGTTTTCCTATATTTCTGACATGTTGATCTTAGGCCAATTGAACACATTTTAATTGTAACCTAATTATACTTATCCTAACACGAACTGCAATCTTATTCGCATCATTTCCAGTCTGAATCCAAATTAAGTTGGCACAATTCCAATGACTAAAACATTTCGATTTTACTTAGAACTTTGGTAGGCGACCAACAGCGGACAGAAGAAAAAGCGCATCCGCATAAATAAATTAAAGCGACCAAATGCGCCGGGGCTTTCTCGTAATAGAAAATCTTTTTATGCATGGCACGAAAAACACGCCATCAAAAATCATGTCGAGTTAAGCAAACGGCCACTTCCCATGATGCCGGCGATATAAGCAAAAATAGACCTCTTGTGAACGGCGGAAAATTCCTAATTTCATATTTGCATTCCAGCAAGCGGTTATTAAAGCCGCAATACGTCGGCTGCATATTACACATGTGCATGCATACAAGAAGCGCCGCGGCGTATTTAGGGCGCTGCATTTATTGTGGATCCGCCGACATTTCATTTCCTAGACGTCTATGCACTTCGACTCTTGCATTTATTATTATATTATCCCGTTAACAAAAGCGCCGTCACCCCAGCGCCGTGCCCTGATAATAAGCAACGCGCTTCATGTTAACCGAGCTGCAGTCGCCTACCACAATAAGAAATTATTCTGCAAATACGAACTCGAGTTCTATCGTCGTTAGTAGAATATTTGATTAAATTATGAACAATTGGGTTGCTGCTCCGTTGGAATTCAAAGCAAAGATATGAAGATGTAAGGAATGTTTATCAAGATGTCAAGTTTTTTGCTCGTTTCTGCATGTCAATGTCACCACCCAGCACTCTCCAATTTTTCTCAAATTGGGTAGTGATTATGTCATCTACGTATACTATTCCACATGAGCGTAGATGACATGTCTCTTACTAAAAGATAAGTTGACAGTATTTTGTTGAAGACAGGTACGTATGTGAATCAACTTACTCAAGAAAATTCTTCGATGTACATGGCAATAACCAGCAACATTTTCAAGGACTTTTGAATAATACTATGTTACAGAAATTTCTACCTGATTTTTAACAAAATAATTAAAATAGTGTTCAAAATTATTTGAAAGCGAACCAAATTAAATGAAATGCTAAAATAATATTGTAAACCACCTCTCAAACACGTCACATTGTAGTGTATTACTATACACACATATATAAATAACCCTTATCCAGAAAGAAAAATATCCCATTTCAAGCCGATTTTTAGTTTCATAGAAAACAGATAGTTTTGAGGAAATCCAAGCGCTATTGTTATATAGAAGGCTTCCAAACGACTTGAGGTATTGTTTTGAAATATTATAACTTTAAACGATATATTCTAAAGAATTACGCTATAATTACAGTCACCATATGAACAAACTACTTTTTTAAATAGGTTTTTCCTTTTCAACAATCCTAAACGTGCTGAAGTTTCCATAAAATTTAAATTAATAAGATCTCAAGAACTAGTTATACTTGAAGCGGGCCTTGGCCCGCTATGCCTCAGCTCATAGCAATAACTAAATTTAAAAATATAACCAATTTGTGCTGTTATATGTCACGACATAAATTTAAATTCAAATGAGTTAACCACCAGTGCAGCCATTTCCGTCAGAGCTAAAGCGAGGGGTTGAAAGTGCAGTTTTTGCAAGTTTCACCGTACGCGAAAGAAGCCACGACGAGATATTGCGTGTAAGAAGCGCGGGAAAAATGTGTAACTGACGGTACACGAGTTGAAGGACCAAGTTGTTCCTTCTTGTCGCTGCAAACTGGGCAACACCCTAATCATAAGTGCATTTTAGTGTAAAGGGTAAGGCGTTAAAACAATGCTGCTTATTAGAGAACGTGAGGTTTCCAGTCAGTTCTTATCATAGTTTATCAGCCCCAACTGCTACAGAACACCCCGACGAGTTTATAGCGTCGCCAGCGGCCGCTGTAAACGTCCAGAGAGCAGTTTCTGTCCTCCAGTTACAAAGAAGGTTTGCTACAACATGGAAACAGGTGCATTAAGTACCTGAATTCACTTACAAATGTTTGTGATTTATTAAAGTCTAAAACCGCGATGTGTTGCTCAACGCCGGGTTGCATACTGGCCACATATAACGTCAAGCAGCGATGTATCGCCTCCATATTATATTACAGCGTTCTAGCAGTAACATTCCAGGGCGCAGGGGTGGCGTTAATGCGATCTCATTTACAAAAATTAGCCTTGTTTCCTTTGTTGTTATATAACTACAAATGTATGGCAGTTAGGATGGTATGTACTAGTTACCTTAACTGTTAAATGCTCATAAAAATGCATTATTGCCCGAAGAAACATGCATTATCGCTCGTAGTTTGGATGATATAACTTATCGCCGTTGCTGGATGTAATAGCCATTTATTTGTGTTCTTGTATTTGATGTCTTGTTTTATATGTTTGTGTGTAAAGCCAATATATTGTTATGGTACACTAGTAGATGGATTTGGCTGAATATTGAATGTGTAAATAGAATTTGGGAGATCAATGCAATCGATTTTGACAAGTTTAAAAAGGACAGGCTGTTTGAATTAAGTTTATTATTAAAAATCTAATTTGAGACAAATTAATATGAAAATGATAACTAGTGAGTATTCTATAGGGGTTTTGAAATTTAGAAAGTAAATACATGCTTGTATCACACATGACAAATGTAAATTCTAATCAAAAAATAGGTTGAAGTAGGTAAACCTCAAATGAACTTAAATTATAGATGGCATTTATAATTAAAATATGGTAGTTCGGCGAATTTGTTACGATTATTAATAATAACAAATTATAAAAACATGTACTTTTTACAATTTCGGTCTGAAATAAAACATTGAAATTTTGAATGTGTTAGTCTAAAAAGGTTTAAAAAGGGTCAGTAATAAAATCTACGAGGTGATAATACTAGTTAAATATAAAGAAGAGTATTATAAGTGAATAAGCAGCTATAGAAGAGAATTGGAAGATGGTAGAACTAAATAGAAGCAAGAACAGTTATTAATTATAGAAAAATTCAAGATTTGGATGGAAATAGTTGATTTTAAATAATACAATTGACAAGGCGTTACATTGGTTTGAGTATTGCTGAGTACTGGGTTCCTGAAAGAGTTCTGAAGACAAGAGGGTCTGATTGGGAAAGATAGCAGAGGAACGACTGAATCCGAGGTATTCTGTTGGTTACTGACGACAGAGGTTGGTGAAGCTTGAAGCTACGGAAGAAGGATATCAATTGTGGATCGTCTGTGACAGCTAACTTGTCGTGGACCTGTATAAAGCAGGGTGTTTCTGGAAGGTAGCAGTTGCACGAGCAGAGTAGGGCGAGGTCTGTCCTGGTAGCAGCCGGTAGTTGACAAGTTGACAGCTGTTGTCAGTAAGCAGCGCATCACAGCAGGACTGACTAGGGGTCCAAGCTGCCAACGTCAGGAGGATTACTATCTTGGAGGTGATAAGAGCAGTGAGAGTAGGAACAGTGCAAGGTGGGTAGTAGTCTTGTTCTATCGACGCTATAGCAAATAAAAGACAATTTAAAAAGTGCAATTAACTATAAACAAGTACTTACCGTATTATATTGAGTCAATAAGATACAAATAGAATTGATCATTTGTTATATCTGACTGAGATTCGTAACAGAACTTTTGCCTGATTTACTGCGAAGAGTGTGTGAAAATTGGACCTCCAGATTACGTCATGTACACGCCAGCCGCGGCGGTCACATGCCCGAAATCATATTCAAACATAAATGCCATAAAATTATGTTTCAGATAAAGCCAATTTCATGGATATTAAAAACATCTTTCTGTGTTTTATTTCAATTTAAAGTTGTATCCCTCTAAAAAAACACCCTTTATATGAAATGATTGAAATAAAAAAAATACAAATTCTATTAATTACAAAACCGACATAGAAAATCTTCATTCCATTTACTATAATCTTCTCTAAAAAATTTTCTATAATTGACACAGAACAAAAAAAAACTATATCATTTAAATTACACTTAATATCAAGATATCTTTTACAATAAATTTTTTGTATCAAATTATACCTTTAAAATAAGAAAATTTAAATTTCAAATTTTGACATCTGACATCTACGAAATCGTTTTAAATATTCTTTTCAAGTTATATTGTAAGAATTATTAACTTTAGAACATTGTACAAACTCACTATCTCAAAATTTCAATCGACATTACATAAGGTAAGAGTAAATATACATTGTTTAAGTGATCTAACCTTAATCTCATTTTCCTTTTAGTCTATTGTATTTCAACGTGTTGTGTATTTTCTGAGGAAGTCAGCTGAGCTGACGAAACGTCAAAGCTATTATTATAAGAAGATAATTAGCTGACTAATTTTCCTGAACTATATACAGGGTGAGTTTTTTTCATTATCACTATAGGGATCTCAGAAACCGTGAAAGATAGAAGGTTGGTTAAATGGAGAAAGAATTGCAGTTTTATGAGCTTATTTGAGATGTGCTTTTGTTTCTTTGAAAAAATCCAAGACCTACTAGATACAAGCAAAATATTAAAATTACTTAATTTCTTAAAGTCGGTCTAGCGCCGTTATTATTGAAAATAGAAAAAAAAATAATAAAAATAAAAGTTTTAGCTAAAATGACATAAGGTTTGTTATACCTATTTTGGCAAATAATTCTTTTATAATAATTTTAATAATAAGAAAATGACGAAAACAAAAACTATGAAAGCTAGAAGGAAATTAATAAGTGTAAGATAAACATCCTAAAAATAGCTAAAACTTTTATTCTTTTAATTTTTTCTATTTTCAATAATAACGGCGCTAGACCGACTTTAAAAGATTAAGTAATTTTAATATTTTGCTTATATCTAGTAGGAGTTGGATTTTTTAAAAGAAACAAAAGCACACTTTGCATAAGCTCACAAGACTACAATTCTTTCTCCATTTAGCAAACGAGATATACTCTTTTTAGAAATGTCTAAGCCAACTATGATTGCTATTTAAGAAAATGTAACTTAATGTTATAACTCAAAAACTATGAAAACTAGAAGAAAAATAATAGGTGTAAGATAAACAACGTAAAAATAGCTAAAACTTGTATTCTTATTTTTTTTCTATTTTCAATAATAACGGCGCTAGACCGACTTTAAGAAATTAAGTAATTTTAATATTTTGCTTGTATCTAGTAGGCCTTGGATTTTTTCAAAGAAACAAAAGCACATCTCGAATAAGCTCATAAAACTGCAATTCTTTCTCCATTTAACCAACCTTCTATCTTTCACGGTTTCCGAGATCCCTATAGTGATAATGAAAAAAACTCACCCTGTATATACCTAAAAAACAGCTGTTATAAACAAATATAATCTACAGTAATGGTTATGGGGTATAAATTAATTTGTGTAGGCTATATTTACCTTATAGTAAAAGTAATTCCGAGGAAAAATAAAAGAGAAAAATCCTACTATTTGAGAAGTAATTCGAAAGTAAAGTTTGTTTCATCTAGATACATGAATTATTCTTATCGCCACAAAACGCATACACTTGTAAAACATGTGTGCACTTTATTGGGTAAACTATCTTCCATACGATATGAGCCAATACACAATTTTATTCAAATATACCTAGTTCGTAGCCTAAATGTAAATGTAGCGAAATGTACAATGTGTTTAGTAATCTCGTTATTTTTAGAAACTAAAATTCATCGGTGGCACTAAATCGAACCAATTTCCACAACTTTCCGCCAATAAACAAAAGTTTGTTTTGGCCCTGCGTTTCGGAAAAGTGACAGAAATGAATCTTTTTATCGTGAGACAACGGTTGCATGTGCCGGTTAGAGCAACAACCAAGTTTTACTTTCCCTGATCCACGTATTAGCGCAGCCCACAATTGATTTCAGGAGGCGTCGCGACGTCTGGAGTTCAAGCAAGGCTGGTAGTGGTTAGTCTGGCACGATTTGATGGCTGTTCGGCGACCTACACCTCGTTAATAACGATCTCGTGCATTAATTTTTAAGTTGGCATAAATACGGCACGTGCCTCCCCGAAATAGACCAGCAGTCACCTGGCGTTTCGCACGCGTCAAATCGAAAGTGTTAACCAAAATGGGCGCCGGCGACGCCGATTGTCCGTCCCGTTCGGGTGTCATTTGCGTGCCCGTGGAAACGAGACGAAATTAGAACCCGACTCCATTTATTAAGTAACTGTTGACCGCAAAACACAAACCATAAATCATAGAGTGCTCCACATCAGGAAGAAGAACACAAGAAACCGATTGGGAATATCTCCGGCCGAGGAACTTCACTATTATTTATAGAACATGTAAACTCCTACTCTGTGGACGTATATTTCCCAATATTACTAATATATCTCCCGACTCTGCTCCTAGTTAGTTCTTTTTTGGGTCAGGAGCATTATAAATCAAAGCCGCTCGGTATTCAAATTGGGTTCGTGCTTAAATGCCCTTTTGCTGCTTTTCCTTGACGAATGGCAATGTTTTCCAAGTGTGGTTGAATTTATTTATTTTAGCTCATTTCACAATTAAAATAAATGAATGTAGGAAAAAGAGGAAAAAATATTAAAATGTCTGGACAGATATGAATACCAACACATAAAAAAGATGAAAATTAAACAAAATGAGGTCACATGTGTGCTAACGTTATTAACATTCAGCGGTTGTCGGAAGCAGAAAACTAAGAGTTCGGTTACTGCTATCACGTTCCAAATTGCATACATATTTGTAGTTGCATTGTGTTGTTGCAATTTTAAGAACACAGCCAATTAGGGATTCAACAGGGAGGCTTGGCGGTCGAACTGTGAGAAGCGGCAAAGGCTGTAGGAACCCCACGATATATATATATTCTTCAATGCAATTTTATATGCAACCTCGTAGCTGATAAATATCTAATTAATATAATTAAGTTAAATAGCAATAGCAGGAACATAATAAAATTTTAAACTGAAAGTTCTACTACATTTTTAAAGGTCTCACTACTAAATCAGTTAATTACAATTACTAGAGTGTAAGAGACGTTTAATACCAGTTAAGATCGTGTCGAGGCATTAAAATAAATAATAGGATATAAGCAAACATAATAAGAAATAGAAACGCCTTACTTTGTAAAATACAATATTAAATATACATATTATATAATAAATATTCTGCATATTTAACTGTCAAAATCAATTAGTTGGGCATTCAATATTTGTTTGCAGTTTTTTTAAATATGAATAAATAAATACATGTATCTGCTCAATAGTATAAGTAGCCCACCACATAAGTGGATATACATATATATTAAAATAATTTTTATTTTTCCAATTTAATTGTAAATAAAGAAGTTATAAAAAAAACATTTTTAACGTTTTTATTCAAGAAAGCCCAGAGCAAAGTAATAACTTTTGCTAGATCAACTAGTGCTTGACGAGTGTCATAATTATGTAGAAAACAGGAAATGTTTCTTATAAGGCTCAAACAGCCAAACGAAATATTTAGTAAGGTGAATATTTATTCGCGAAGATATAACCATCAGACGTCTTAAAAGCTCGGCCAGGAACGCTACGTAATACACACGCTTATCGTTGTACTGTGAAAGGTAAGACGATGACGTAAGGTAGTAAGCCTCATCGGCGACGATGAAAACGTGACACGCAGGCACAACAAACGTTTATATTTACGCATGCTCGCTTTTGGGACCACCACATAACATAGATAGTCTTAAATAAAACATACAAAAGAAAATGTTTTAACGTCTTTAATAAAGAAAACGCACTGCAAAAAAAACAACCTTTGTTAGAACGAATAACGGTTGAAGAGTGTTCAAAATTACGTACAAAATAGGTAAAAATATCTTAATCTTGCTAATAATACTGAAACTGTACAAGAACACGCGTAGTAATGCCCATTATATGAATTCGCAAAGAAAAAACAATCGCGATCGGTAGGTTTGCAACCACACTCCCTGAACGAATTCGATCTCTAGGCGGACGTCTTACGCCCAGGATCAGGTCTGTAAAATAAACACACATGCTTACCGTTGCGTTATAAAGAACACGGTGGCGACATGGAGACTTATTTCCGATCGTCGACGAAGTGCGCCCGATCGATGACGATGAAAACGTGAAACGTGAAAACTTGACGACAAGTAGGCAGGCAGTAAGACACAACACTCCTGGAAATACAGTGCGAGTGTAAAGTCTGGAACTATCTAAATAGAAGTTTTATCAAATGTTTTTGAAAGAAATACTGAAACACGTCAATTTTTATTTTAAATAAGACATATTGTACTGTAATTGTCACGTCTTTTCTTTTGAGTTATGACGTTAGCGATCCTTTTTTTAAATGGAAACCCTAAATTTTTATGATGAATTTGGACAGAGCATGAAATTCTAAGACCAAATATGCTAAAAAAGTATGATACTGTATTTTGAAATTTTCGAGAAAATCGCTTTTAAAGTATTAAAACAGAAATCGAATAAAAATTTAAGTAGGCATGAAACAATGAGTTAGCCCTAAAATTATAACAGTTTTTCATAGTTTGTTTTACTGTTTTTTGTTGTGTGCTCTTAATTAAATAAATAATGGTGCGATATTTGAGTGAAAATGGACGAATTGAAATTTTAGTATTGAGGGGATGTGGTAATCGTACGATTTTCTCGAAAATTTCAAAATACAGTATCATACTTTTTTAGCGTATTTGGTCTTAAAATTTCATGCTCTGTCCAAATTAATCATAAAAATTTAGGGTTTCTACTTAAAAAAGTATCGCTAACGTCATAACTCAAAAACAAAAGACAATCTAAAAGTGACAATTACAGTAAAATATGTATTTTTTTAATAAAAATTGACGTGTTCGAAGATTTCTTTCGAAAACATTTGATAAAAGTGTTATTTCGATAGTTCCAGACTTTACACTCGCACTGTATACGGATAACAATTACGCATTCTCACTGTAATTTATGAATTAAATCGGAATTTATAGATTTAGCGATTTAGTTTTTTCCAATTATACATTTCTAGTTTGTGTCTTGTCCCCTGTAGGGTTTTCTATATTGGTTTTTAATTTAGTTAGAATTCCATTTTACCTATTTGGCAACCACATCAAACCTCCTTGAAAGAATATCAAATTTGTATAAAACAAATATGAGCGAAAATAGAAAAAGGTTTTGCTATTTCAATAGTATAAATCGAGCCGAAGAATCACATTGATGCTTGCTATTTTTATACGAAGAATATTGATGCAGTGACAGAATACCCCCCCCCCCCCCTTTCCTAGTCTGACCAGCTATTTGAAGCAACAAAACGTCGTCTACAAAGGCATTTAAATCTAACAGAAGATAAAGATGAACGATTGCAGCAAAGCGTCGTGACTCCAGAATTCAATAAAAAACCTCTTTTACCATTAGATTTTCTTTTCTGATGTAAACACGAAGAACAGGAATAGATGAATGAGTACAACCCTGATTAATAAAGGAACTTAATTGACTGCTGGAAAATACGTTCGAAGAATGTTTCATTCCATAGTTAATGCCACGAGCCGTGACGAAGAGATTTTACCCATTCTCAATATCAATATCTACGTGCTCCATGTATTAAGTTCGAAGGCGAAATAGTGAAGCTCAAAACTGCATTTCTTCAGTATTTGCCAGAAAACTTAACAATATAAGTGAATCACAGAGTAGACAATCACCAAAGCGGTAAGAAAACAGAGAAAACGCCATTTAAGTGATAAACTCTGATCACGAAAGACGTACTTTCTACAAAAACTTCAACATTCGGCACTGCTCATTGTCTGGGAAACTAAGCAGGCAGAAGCTTATCAAATTACGAAGGAACTAGACAATGCGCAGCACCATATAACAACGCATAAATATAATTTTGATTTGCATAAAAAGCTTTAATACCTCCTGGAGATCAAGGTAGTAGAATACAGCAATTAAACAATTTCAACTACAAGTGAAAACAGAATTAATTACTTTTTTAAGCTATAAGTAATTATAAAGTTCTTTGCCAGTCTGCTCCCACATTGGACTGAATGCTCTTGTAAACTAATTTTCTATTTAAATAGTGTTGTTCTTATAATTATATAATTATGTAATTACATATATTTTTCTAATGTTAGGTTTGCTAGCTTAGATAAAAAAAATACAATTTAAATTAGTTTAATTGTTAGCGATGATCTTTGAGGCTATCTCCGGTGTATGTAAAGATAAATCTGTTTAGAAATTGATAATAATGATAATATCAAGCTCACAAAATTACAATATAGTAAAGTACACACGGCAACTTTCCACAAATATGTATTTTTAAATGTATGTTCAAATATTTAGTATCGACCGAAAAAAAATGACGTTTCCAATTGAACAAAAATTGAAACAGTATAACAGTTTCATTCGACTTCTCTGGCGATGCTGTCGAGCCATTTCCGTCAATTTTGAAACAATGTCTCTTGTAGACACCATCGTTTTTGCTGGCAGTTTCATAAAACGTCTGGGAGAATACAGTTATTGACCAGCCAAGTATTTTTGACTGCTCGACGTAAATCCCCTTTATTATATTCTGTTACCCATGAATGAAGATTTTATTGCTTTGTTTCACAATAAATTCACCTCGGGGTCGTCCTCGAATAGCTCTCGAGTAATTCGACTACCCCTTTTTATTCTCGCTTCGTTATCTTTTACGTTTTTGTTCTAGAGCGTAACTCGGGAAGTATTATTTGATTTCGGGCTTGATGCTTTTTTTACGGAGGAATCCGCGAACATCTGGCGAACAGATTTCGCCGAAGGTAGCGTATGTGCGATAATAAAACCCCTAAACAAGTGCGTGCGTAGGTGTGGGGCCGAACAAGGAAAATGGCAAATAAAGGGATGTTGTGTCAAGTAGAGGACAAGGAATTCGGTGTTTAGGCCCGAACTGAATCCTATCTCCTCGTAGCTGCGCATTTGAATGGTGTCTCCGTCCCGATTATCCTCCCTCTGAATAGTCCACATGTACGACATGTTTGTGCCACACGCAACTTCCGTGTGATTTATATCATCTTAAATCGCATTTCATCGCATTCTTATACAAATGAAGCGCCCCGGTGAAAACCGTTACAGCCCGAAATTTGTTGCCGCGGCGTGTAGGATGCAGCCTATTTTACGAGACGAACATATTTTACCATTTAAATTTTTATCGCCCTTCTAAGGCTCCTTTTATTTTGAAGGATGGCTGTCGCTGGTCTATTTTTAAGCTCCGGAGACGTTTATGCTTGTCAAACTTGACGGCGGTTTATGAGTCGTTAGGCAGAGGAATGTGTGGATTTTTTGTGTGAGATCTGTAAGGCGATTTGTGTGAATAATGACCGGCTTTGTTGTTTTGCTGCTGGATTCTTCTCGGGGAACTGCCATGTGTGAAATTTCAGTTTTTGAGTGTCGTGTTTACTGTAATGCCAGTTCGGCCCAACCCAAACAAAACATACAAAAAATGTAACACATTTGTACTAGTTTTCTATCCTACTTAGGGTGTTTAAAAAGCCGATCATTTGGCTTCTGGAGATGAATTTTCCTGCAAATCACTATTGAAAAGCACCTTGACTTTTTTGTAGAAGACGCATAATTTTTCCGAAAGAAAATTAGAAGCAAAATTTAGAGATGTCGAAGTCTAGTGTATGTGTATTAGACGATTTTAGGTATAATTCAAGTTTTCACGCATGAAACATGCAAAGAAGTGTCTAACAATGCAATACCAGAACCATCATCATATTCATCATATGCAAATCCATGCCTACATATCCTTTTATTAAATATTGCGCGGAATGGACCGAAGCACATCGGAACGCTGTTCTAGTTAAAAAAATACGTTTCTGATACCGTTCCGATTCATGAAAAACTTGCTTGATACCGTACTCATTCGTCACTTAAAACATTCTCAAAAATTGAGACATTTCCCAAGCCTTGGCAACATTAGCTTCTACTTTGTCATGGCGGTTCATGCAAATGAAAACTACTCAGACGAAACAGAATCAATGATTTTTTGTGGAAATTTGTGTATCTTAACTTTTCTGTTGTTCAGTTGTTCCTGAATATATCCTTATTGTACATATAAACGTGTGTTGTACCTGCCTCCGTGCGTTTGTCACGTTTTCATGGTCACCAATATTGTCCGCATACGTTCCTATCGTCCCCGTGTCCTTCATAATGCAACGACAAGCCTGTGTCTTATGAAGCATTCCATTGGTCAAGCTGTTAAGTCGTCTGACTAGTAATCACAGATTCCCCTGGGAGCGTTTCCTTATCATGTTTCAGTATTATTACAAAGATTCACACATTTTTACCTATTTTGTACATACCATTGAACACTCTTCATCCGTAATTCGATCTAGCAAAAGTTATTTTATGCGGTGAGCTCCAAGCACATCAGGTATATTGACTTTTCAAAAAGTTCAAAAATTCTCTAAAAACCGCCCATCTCTCTCTCTCTCTCTCTCTTTCTCTCTCTCTCTCTCTCTCTCTTTTCATTCCTTGTTGCCCTCGAAGAGTTATGGTGATATTGTAAGCTATGTACCTAATCGAGTTGACAGTCAATTTCCAATGTTCTTTATCTTGAACGCAGCGTGTGGCTTCTTGAAATGTTTGCCTTGTTAGTGTCTTCATTTGATCCATCCATCTCATCTGCCTCTTGGTCGGCGCCCCTCCATTTTCCTCATATTGGGCCCGAAGTATCTTAGATATGATTGGGTTATACTGATTCTTAGCTTAATAAAGACGTTTCTATAGAAAATACGTACCATTCATGTACCACCACATTTCGACTGCGTCTGTTCTGCTCATCATTAAAGCTGTATATGCGCATATATGCATACATTTTGTTGAATATATGCACCCAAAGTTACAACATGTGCACATAATATGCTTTATTTTTTTTTAAATACGTAGAAATAATGTAAAACTGTTAATTATTTTGTATGAGTATATTTATTTCTCTAATTTTTATTCAAAGGCGTCATTCATTTTAACGTTTGACTATATAAACATGGACTGCCAACGCCAACTTCACGTTGCAAGCCAACATAAAAATGAGATTTCCCCTAACCCCCGCCAGACTATATTCACAACACTCGAAGTCCGACTCTTGAAATTGATTTTATGTTGGCTGATCTCTTAAACATTGATTATATGAGAAAAGTGGGGATTGCTGGGAGTCTATGTTTATATAGTGAAAGATTGTGACAGCGACTTCCCCTTCCCTCTGCTTATTTCGATGTCCGCACTGCACTCCAGCGGCAGAAAGTGAATGTATATATCGCAGTTGCACACAAAATCTTATTAATAAATTTAATGAAATAATAAATTTTACAAAAAAATCTCAAAAAGTTCATACATTACAAATTATTGCAAATATAACCAAATATGCAAAATCCAGAAAGTATGCTCCAAAACGTATAAATATGCAAAATGAAACTTGACTTAAACGATTTGTTTTCACATAATTAGTATATATATATATATATATATATATATATATATATATGTGTGTAAAAAGTTTCGCTGGCATATCAATTATACAAAATATGCATTTTCCATATAATATCAGCTTTACTCATCATCAACGTTTCAGTCGCATAGGTTGGTATCGGAAATACAAACGTGTGTAGTAGTATTATTTCTTAATTGATTAAAACAATAAAATTAACATAATTGCTCTCTCTTTTTATTTTAAAGAGTTCAGATTACACCAATCAGCCAAATTCAGCACCACAAGTGAACCTCATAATCTCCGATCCACAATTCTCGTTTCAATTTGGCCTGCGTGCGTGTGTGCATCGCTCAAATTTGTGTGTTCTTCGACCCACCTGGATCCTTCGAGCATGGCGAGTCAGCTGTGGGAGCGCCAAGCTTAAAGGTGCAAGTCTCTCCATACGGCGACCTGATTAGGAAGCGGCTGAAAACCCTGCAGCAAGTAGTTTGCAGTTTTTCTGGGCCACACGCCTGTGTTGCCGTTCCAAGTTCTCTAGGCCATCAGTCGCCCGTGCTGGAAGCCAGGGGCTTCCCCGCAGCTTTCGTGGTAAATTTTATGCGTTGCACTGTTCAAGGTGGGTGACGCAATCCATTCCAAGGGCTATGTTACAGTTCTCGAGCATCATAAAGTACGATGATATAGTTTAAGCGTTCGCTCCAGGCTGCTATGAAAGACGCGCGAGCGCTCATGTACGTGAATTGCTAAGCTGAGTTTCTATGCACCAAATCGTCACGGCGGACTTTCTGAAAGTTTCATATTCGCGTATTAAAGACAGTTATCGTACCTTTTTGATGTCGTTTAAATGTAAATGAACAGCAGGTGCAGTTACGCTGCTATTGTTTGACATGTAAATGCTTGTAACCATGAGCTATTGCTCTATAATGATGTATTCCTATTTAAAGTCGATGTGCTTTAGCATCGCCATTCATTTTAGGATTTAGTACTATATGCTATTGTTTTTGTATTTTTCTATGTGTGTGTGTATAAAGATCAATATGTCTATGTCTATTTGTGTAAGCAAATTGGCTTTTCTTGTGCATGTTGATTGAAGTCAGTTTCAGTACGAACACTACAAGTGACCTGCACTTGTAGTGTCTTCCTATTTTTGGCAAATATAGACACTTTCTATTCACGAACTGAAACAAAGGAAGAGTTTTATGTATACTGAGCTAGCTAGGTAAACAACAGGGTAATTAATCTATAAAAATGATAAGGCGTACTAGACGTCTCGTCATAACCAAACGTCCCAACGGTTACCATTCATTAACACATACATAAGAAGTTGCTACTGACAAACTCATTACGTAAATTTTATAAGAGTTGAAAGATCGACGTTATCATTTTGTTATTTTTAGACAAACATTCTAACCAGAAATATGAAGTCTAAAAGCAAATTAAGAAATTCAACATTTAATAACCGCAAATGTATCAAAAGTGTTTTCTTTTAAACTACATACATATGGCGTTGCTCCCAATTGTGCACTACAAATTTCCAACCTAAAACTTTTAAAAAATTCTTACCCTTGCGCATCAGTCACCGGGTTAACGTTTTGCGGAAGAGAAAGGCTCACCTGAAACAGCAAATAAAATACTATTACTCACTGATTAAAACAGCAATTACACTGTGCAATATTACAATTTCTAATACCTCTACACAGGTGCTATAGACACTTGTAATACACACATAATTAAAAATAGTTAGAATACAGCTAAGGCCACGATTCTGCAACTGCAAATGTGTTTTAGTTGCTACAATTTCTGCAGTGTCATAATTTGTTTATTTTAAAAACAAGAAGCATTTTCATGAAAAAAAATATTACAACCATGTATCTTGAAAACTCGAACGGCTCACATCTTTTATTGAAGCGTCTAGACAAATCGAATTACCAATGAGAACCGAAGCATACCTGTTGATAACAAACTATTAATCGTCTTAAGCACAAAGTTGCCCAAAACAAATTTTACAGCGGCGTAAAAAATTTTAGTGGGACCGTAAAGACCGTGTCAGCTGTGTTAGGAAGGGTTCGAAAGTGCAGAGGAGGGAAACACAAAACAAACGCAACGTTGCGAGCGTTTATAAATCAGCTGGATTAAAGTACGCGCCGCGTAAGCAATAGATTTCCACCGAATATGGGAAAAGGTCGGATCATTGATTTTATCCGGCGTTTTGTTCTGGGCGACAAAATAAAAACTAGATCCATATTTCCTGTTCTTATTTTGCATGACCATTGTTTTTACAACTGACAGCAGCTTTGGATGATTTTCGCAGTGATTAATTGTACCCCTATGCCCCACCCATGGATCTATTAATACATCCATGGCCCCACCGGAGCCGGCAGGCAGGTTTCTTTAACTATAACCTGAACGTATCAAAAACTGTAGGACAAGATATTCAAATAAGAACAGAATTATCATAGGAATTGATAAAGTGGAAATAAAGTATGGGCGATGTAGGAAAATCAAAAGAAGAATAGGAATAATATGAGAATGAGCAAAATTTAAGAAGAGACAATTATATTTGAATGAGCCAGTAACAAGAACGGAACCAAATAGATTAGAGAAGATGGTTTTACGAACAAAACGAGAAGGTAGGCAGAAGGAAGACCCAAGAATGGGTAAGTTATGAGAATAGAAGAGCAAAGTCAAAACATAGCCAAAAACTTGCTTTGCTTTAGAAATAGACAGACAATCATGGAAACAATGAACGAATATGAAAGAGACTGAACTATGAACTAACGCACATGAAGCAAAAGGATTGGATTAGCAAAGAAAACATATTTGAGGCAATCTATCGGATATCAAAAATGTTTTGATAGTGTAGACATCATTATTTGTCACAGGATCCATGTGGCAGCCCTGCAGAAGTAACGACGAACTATATACTGTTAATGAGAACACATTTAAAAAAAAGTGGGCAACTTTTTAGCATAAACTGTTCCACTTGCAAACGCACTGTATCAAAGATAAATAGTAGGAGCTACAGACACTGAAAAACAAAAAATTATTCGGATTATCAATAGAAGATATTTTTAGAATTTAAGTAAATAATTACTTGATCAGATAGAAAGTTTAGTGTGTCTTCAAGTGAAGCTATAGTGAGAACAGATAAGACTCCGGAGGATATCAAATAGTACTATGAAGAATTTTAACTTGTAAGGATCGTTTAAAAATTGAACGCCACATTTTATTTGGCACGTAAAGTATGAAAGAAGAAGGGGTTAGTATTTTAGTTTGGTTGAGCCTTGACAATGGAATTAGCGCGGGGCAAATGACTGACCAGAAAGCGGGCACGGGAGGGGGACATTATTTTTATTTAAGTTGACCAGGGATAGTCAGTTTAAGGGTTTTTATGATTATAATGTGAGTGTAACATTCTGTAGTAGCTATTTGGTGAAGCTGCTGCCACTTTGGCAAATTTACAGCAATTGTCGGATCTACTCAGCTTCTCCAAATTACCGGCTAGTAATATTGAAATTTCGAATCCCGTATCGTCCTGGAAGTACCGCCGCAATTTCAAATCCATTGGATTTAAAAGAACTAATATCGTCCATCGGCATCTCGTATGCAGCCTTTCCTGTATGTCAACGCTCCTGTCAGCTAACTTGTCCAATCTTCAATCGAAGTTCTGAAAAAGTTCTCGCTACATAGCGTGCAGAATTGACGTCCTTAGCTTGCGTTTCGAGGCACGAGTTGCATATTGCGAAGCCCGCCTCTCATAGCTCAACTTTGGCGGCGAACTGCGGCAAGATTTTTTGCTACAAAAGGGCTTTGTGACTTCCTTTGGTTACGGGAATTTCACTGATTGGGCTGCATCAAACCAACTCGCACTCATGTTTATTATTATTTTAGATTGCATGTGTGATTTACCGTTAGTTTAAAATCTGTCTTATGTACGTAGATTAAGAATCTTGCATATGTAAATTATTTTATTACGTGTTTTTGCAACTAAGCTGCACGGTATGAAATAAGTTTTAAACCTTCAGCGCGCTGCATCAGTGTATCAATATTATTTTCTTCCGCCGGAGCCCGGCGGTTGGCCTTACTCATAACTCACAGGTAAAATTCTTAGGAATTGTTTGGAACTCGTATTATGAATATGATGTTAACGTTCTTTCCAATTGCCTATATTATTTTCATTTGTGCAGTTTCACGTGTTTTGCAGCTAAGTTATAATTTCCAAAGCTACAAAAATGCGGGAAGATCCAAGTTCCGGTAGGAACTTCCACTCCATCACAGGAATTGAAAACACATATAACAAAAGTATTTATGCCAGCACCGTCGTATCTTTTAAGGTACAATTAATTTGACTTTCGCGAGCGAACGCCTGTTTTTATTTCTCTTAGACCCGCTTCCATCCCGATGAGCTACTGAGCACCCAATAAGTTTGTTACATTTTGTTGTAACGTTAGCCCCAGCGTCAAATTTACTTAAGGCACAAATAGTGTGCTAGAAATTGGAATGCCGCTAATTCCTGTTACAATCTTTGGCTGTATCTCCATAGCGTTCGGATTCGATAAGGCGATTTTAGCTGCTATCCGCAGACCGCGTAAACCGGTACGCCACGCAGTTCTTTTCCAATCCCCTGTAGAAATGTCCCGATATCGAGGTGCTCGAACAGTAGAAAAAGAGACTTCGCAGTCATTTCAAAACACAAGTCTTGAGACTTGAATCCCATCCTGATCACCAGATCCCCTTCGGCGCCTAACCCCTGCTTTCCTGTCCCTACTGACCCCGCTAGTTCCGGTAGGCTTCCGATCTTACTAGAAACCCCATTTAAATTCCAGCATCAGTCGATTCACCCAGACCATTACTATCACCACCTTTTCATGAATTTAACCTTAAACCCGATTTACTTGCGTACTATAAGACATCTCCAGGTCAGCATAATCCAGGTGCCTAGACGTGGCTAAATTGTCCCGCCTGCCGTGAGTCCGGACCGACCAAAAACCTCAGGCACTCACCCGCGATTCTATCGTCAAAGAGCCCGACTCTGTAAAAGGTGAAATGTCCAGTTTATATTATTCAGAGTGGTCCAAACTTATTCACAACGGACGTACCAAGTCCAGCCAGGCTTTATGCACTCTCAGTAAACGTCAACGTCACCGTAAAACACTATTCAATTGAATTTGTCCCCCCGCAAAATCATAACAAACTAGCGCCATCTTATTGATGGCATAAATATAGCTTGTTTCAAACCCGCTTCAAGTCCGGCGTGCATTCAGTGTTACTACATTCGAACTTCCTTGAAGAGGGCCAAGGCGCAAGCAACTGAGCGAAACTAAGGTGCTATTTAGGTTGCGGTCCGCTTCGTGACGCAGAACACGAGAGACCAAAAAAAAGCTTTATTTTATATCTATGTACATAACATTTTCTTAATTACGAATTATTTTATATACTATTTCTAAACACATTATACAAGTTATTCTAACATTGTGTTATTCTTGTATTTTATATATTTGAGTACAACGAATCTATGGGCATTTGAGCTTTACCCGAGGCAACCAATTTGAAACTAAGTGTAGGGAATTTAAAATAAGCACTTAAAAATTAAAATTCAAAATTCCGATACAAACCAGAGATATTGTAATCGAAGATTTACAGCGAATAAACTGTCAATATTAAGAAAAAGCAATACAGAACCGTCTAGGTATACTATAACAAACACAGAACCACCACAGCCTAACATGGCGAAGTATAATAAATTTTAGAAGACAAAATAGTTAATATACAAAATATTAAGAGATCTAGAAGAGAAAGGTGTCTGTAAGCACTATAATTAGTTACTATAACAATGAACTTAAGACACTGTATAATGGCCTTGTTTACTAAGTGGAAAAGTTTAAGTTAATTCAAAATGTGTAATGTCTTACTGTGCTGCAGTTTACACAATGTCAACAATATCGAAACCAAATAAGAAAATAGCAACTAGACAATGATTAAAAATCACACTGTGGAATCGTAAACCAAACGTTAAACAGTATTGTTCTATAGTATGATCAAATATTATTTTCATCTGGTATGGCTATGGAATAGTTTCAAATTTATAAATGCAACTATAACTCACTTAAAATAAAATGTCAAGTTAACGTTTAAGTATAAATGTAGTTGCACTCATAAATTAAAAAGTATTCATATTAGATGAAAATAATTTTTGAACATACTTTATTTAATGGAAACGATAGATGTTAGATATTGCCTGTGAAGGAGTAGCTACTCCTAATTAAGTTGTAATATGCGTGCACTACTTTTTTTAATGTTTATTTTTCTATGGATTTATCTTCTAACGGCACAGGATTACTATCTTAACAATTGGATATAGATTTATTGCAATATTAAATATGGTTAACATTGTTAAAAAAAAAGATACCAACAGCGAAAATGTTAAATAAAATACGACGCTGAAAATGATAATCACATTAGTCACTTCCCAGGCTTTACGTTCCCTATTTTATCATTGTCAGTTTGATTTAGAATTCAAACACGTCCCTCGTCTTATTTTGGAAGAAAGGAAATGACAAAGGTGAAGCCCAAATATGAAAAAAAAAGAAAACTCCCTGCGGCCCTTTAAATCTACACTAGCATTTTTGGCACATTAATGCATGCCACCCAAATAGATCTTCTTACATCCCCTGTCATAAGTCTTCCTTAAGTCAAATAAATCTTTGGTAGCACTGTACGCCCCCATTTAACATCTAAAATGCAAGGCAGCCTGCAAGGATTCTGAAGGCAGATATTTTACATCCAAAGTTCCCGAATTCCGTTCATAAATTCCACTTTACGGCCGATTTAAAGCCATTATAAAGTTTGATTAGGTTGAATTTTTAATGGGCCGTTGTCCGGCGCGGGGAATTAAGGCGGTTATTATTTTCGAATATCCGTTCGGGGACGGTTTAGGGACGTTCGTAGATACGGAGCGTCGTTAAGCTCCATTGCATTCGTAATAAATGTTAATGTATGCGGCATGTAGCGCACCTAAGCCTTGTATACGGCATCAAGAAGAAGAATAGCAGAGCTGTCTCCCAACAGGGAGCGCAATTTCTCAAACTAACACCTGCGTTCTTTGAATCTTGAAGTTATTTGTAGTCGGAGCGGCATTAACTAGCTTGTTACTTTTAGGGCGCCGTTAAAAATTCCGGGCACATCTTCCTCTAATTCGCTGCAGTTTATTTCGGTTTTAATTTAGCGCTCGCAGCGGAAGCACAGAATTCGCTAATGCCCCGGCCACGAAGAGGCTACATATTGCCGGCTGCGACAAAGGTTGCCTTTCATCCACCGAGTCATGGATATGTTATCAGATCATTTTCCGGCTGGATGATAGTTTCCAAGTTGGCGACATCCCCAGGGAAGCTGCGAAATTTCAAAATGGGACATTTCACGACAAACTGAACCGGGACGAACTTAATAATGTTACAATAGCTAGGTATAATTTTCAGCCTTGAATTTATCAGAGTTATGAAATTGTATGTTGTGAAGCATTAGCATAATGCCCTTTCCAAAAGCAGAATTCAAAGATAATTTCATGAATTGCACTTTTGCGAATTTTCGTTGTGCAAAAATATAACAAAAGCAAAGCTAGTTAATGAGTATTTCGAAATGACAACACTTTATGGAAAACATCAACCATTTATTTAATTAAACCAAATTTACTGACGATCACAAACATAACATATTACATGCATACATGTAGCAAAAAGTTACGCGCAAATAGTTAACGTGTCCTCATATTTCGACAAGCTATGTTAACGAACGGATTAAAAGTGACGCGGGGTGGACACCTGCCAGACGACTAGTAGACACGGAGTGCCGAAGGTTGTAAACCGAAGCACTGAAATAAGTTGACTTGAATGAGTCGACTGAATTGACATGGCGCTTCCGCGTTTGTCTTTATATAGCTTCTCCAGTTGCGTAAGTGGAGGGTTGTTTATTGCTTGTCGGCGACCTTGCCTTTTCTCAAATGTGCTATGGAGATTTGGAATTGCGTTATTACGCTTCTGCTGCAATCGAGTGTCTCTCGGTGAAGGTATTAGATCACATTTGTCCGAACGCCTTGCCTCACTCGAGGGTTTTACTACTGGACGGCCATACCTGCGAGCGGTGAATATAATTGCTCCGATACTTGGCCATCCGACCTTTTGTACCAAAATGTTCAGCTGCTACCTATTCTTTGCTCCCGCATCCCTTGTAGTTCGCAGATGGCCTAAGGTTGACATGACCTGAGTTTAATATTGCGCGCTTTTAGCACTTCAATTGCGGATGCAATATGTCACCTGCGACAGTAATTAATCAGTTTACCACACTAGGCAATAACAATATTGACACACAATTCTC
Source organism: Agriotes lineatus (assembly GCA_940337035.1). Taxonomy (NCBI): domain Eukaryota; kingdom Metazoa; phylum Arthropoda; class Insecta; order Coleoptera; family Elateridae; genus Agriotes; species Agriotes lineatus. Next base: position 96,262 of record CALNHX010004151.1, on the reverse strand, counting down.
AACAGGAGATACACGTTTAAAAAGAACAGAACGCATTACATACTTGGGAACCAGAATCAGCGATAGTTGGGATCACTCAATAGAAGTCAAATGCCGCATTGAAAATGCCAGAAACGCCTTTAAAATATTGAATAAGGTACTTTGCAATCTTTCGCGGAATATTGATCTTCGTCTTCGTGTTCTTAGGTGTTACGTGTTCTCCATACTGTTATACGGGGCACTGGCATGAACACTTACAAATGCCTCCTGCAAGCGCCTAGAAGCATTCGAGATGTGGTGCTACCGTCGAATGCTACGCATTTCATGGACATACCATGTCTACAACCATACAGTCCTATGTCGCTTGCAAAAAGAACAGAAAGTCATAGCCACCATAGAACATAGAAAACTGTCTTACTTCGGGAACATTATGCGTAATGGTACTTAGCGCCTACTACAACTAATTCTGCAAGGCAGGAAATAAAATAAAGTAGGCGTGTGATCGCCAACATCCAAAGAGGATAGGCACTTTCAGAAGAAGAAGAAGACACTAGGCACTTTAGTTGCGCGTAGCGTAAAATCCAAAATTAATTACCTAATTTAAGCTCCACAACTTATTTATCCAAAGGATTCCCTGCGCTGCTTTTGTGGGTCTTGAACGCTACATTAGTGATGTCAGCAATGATTTATTTAAATAATATGTAGAATATCTTGTGACCTCTAGACATATGAAAGAAAGCAGTAGATCGTGTTCCAAAATATGTTTCATTTTTCACTTTTGATGAAACCAGTATCACGTACGAATAGTAGACTACTTTCAGTTGTAAGTTAATAAAAAATTAATTAATTAACCAGCTCTTCCCAAGCTACGTAGATTCAACAGCCGACGGGGTACCTTCATTCCCACTTCTGGGAATATCGGCCGTTCTGTATTATGTGCGGATCGGATTAAATGTTGTCATCGATACAATTTGATGGCTTCACGCCATTCTCTGAACTTACTTTCAACTCTGGTGTAGATAGGGGCCTGCCGGGTTTTGAATGCCCCCCCCCCCCCTTCCTCCTTCCTTCTGCTAGTTTTACTTGTATTATGATTTCTTTCAAGTTATCATATTCTTTTATAATGTGTCCAAACTATGTCAGGTTATTCACGCTGATGATTTTGGAAAGACTCGCGCTTATTCCATTTTAGATTTTGCTGTAAAACACAAACACCACAAGCAAGGCGTCGATCTTTTCAGTATGTTCAGTTTTATTGGCAATGCACGACTACTACAAAACCTAACGATCGAACCAATCGTATTCTTGTTCTCTTGGTGTTGCTAGAATCGTTTCCTATTTTGTTTAATTTCGTTATGGTTGCTCTTCCATTTGTATGTTGACTCATGGTCTTCTCTTCACAGATTTCTTCATAAGCTTGGAGCCAAGGTACATTAATTGCTTCACGATTTGTACCCAGCTCAAAATACCCTGATTTCTGATGACGTATCATGTCACTGGTCAATAACGTAAAATAATGTGGATGCAAATTAAAATTACAGCTTTCACACATAGTTTTCTGCAGTAGTTACTATCATTTTCTTCCCACAATATTCTGTTGTTCCAGTTCTCTTCCTATAATCCCTTTTCGTTCATCGTGTTGTCCATATAATTGATTACGCTATACCATTGCAAGTTTACCCCTTTTTCTTCTATCTATTGAAGAGTTCACAATAATATTTTCTTTGGCAAGGTACTATCTTCCATCCTATGTATGTGCGCACACCAGTTCAATTGGTAGTTTTTGGGGTTCTGATGACAATTTTCGTAATGACCATGCATTGTCATTGTATGGCATCTCGGAGTTTCAGCCATCTTCTAGTGAAATATAACTAGTGTTAGAAGCATGCCCCTAATTATGTTGGTTAACAGCCAAATTTCTGTACTATAGTGTAGAATATTTCAACTATGCTGTGGTATATTCCCTTTTTTTGTAACGTTCTTGTTCCATATCCAATCATCTATTGTACTATTTGCCTTTCTTCCTACAGCTAATCTATGAGCAATGTACATATCACATGTTCGCGCTGAATTGATAATGATAAACTATGCAACTGTCACATTTTAAAATTATTCCCTATTTTCAGATATGGGGCGTCGCTTCCTGTTTTATTGAAGTTTATCTCTATTTTCCAGCTATTTCTCGATAAACTTCCTTGTCACCCCGCTATCATAAAGCAACGAGTGCGATGTTTCGTTTCCTACTTCAAATTTCATTCCCAGCACACATTATATACCAGGTTTTTGAGAGCTTGTTCGATATACACGTTAAATACACTTGGCGACAAAATACATCCCTTTGTCATGCCTACCTCTTTTTCTAATTATTGCTCTATCCTTATCTGAACTTGTGTTCTTCCGTACATGCATGTTGTTAAATTAATCAATTTTTATCTGTAACATACCCCATTAAATTAATTGAGCTTTGCTTTATAACTCATCTTTCGTATGCAACATGTGCTGCCTATTCTATAACGTCAGTCGTCACGGGGTGACATAGCAAATGGTGTAACATATAGAAGGGTGCGCTCATTCTACTTTTTTTCATCGAACTCATTTGTTTTTATTGGTCGATTAAGCATTATTATTTCACCTAGTGCCTCCTCCAATAAATATTTTTCCACTAGTTGCATTCTAACTGGCCTTTGTGCATTGCCTTGCTCTTTTTCAACAAAGCATTGAAGCCATTACGCGTCTAATGGGCCATTTGTTCAGCAAAATAAATAATGTGGAGGGTTAAACTCCGTTACTTCGTTTGCGCAAAAATCCTAAACATCCAGCGGAGCCCGGGGATTCCTGATCTCAGTTTTGGGAAAAAGGAAAACAGGGCATGGAAATAACTTAGGTACCGAGCGAACTACTGCAATAAAGTTGCGCAATTTACGAATAAATCGCGGAAACTTCCCCTGAAGTTTAGAACTGAAGCAAGCAGATTCTATTACCAGCAATGTTACGCTACATGAATAAGTGCCATGAATCACATTTGCGCGAGTTAGCTGGTTTTGAAAGAACCAGATAACTGCATACATAAACCGTTTCCTGAAATTTACAAAAGTGCTGAAAACGACTGACATCCTATTCCTATGGTAATTCCGAAGTGCAGTTTGCGTTCACATATCACTCGTCGAATCCTCGCGGTTGCTGCGCTACTATTTTGGGTCACCGCCACGGTATATTGTTGTTCCCTCCCCCATTGTGTGCTTCGGCAAAATATGTAAATTCTTAGGAACTCCGTCGTAAAATATACATATTATGAAATGCCTCTATCTTGTATACCAATGTTCGAGCTAATGTAAAATAATAACCCAGCAAGCAGCGACGAACGCAATTTATGGGAAGAAAATAGGGAATCCGTCTTCCTTTACGGGCAGACGAAAAAAAAACCATGACAACCGCTCTACTCAATAACGCCTTTTATGATGTACGTAAAAATTAAAGGCATATTTAATAAAGTGGACATTCCCCGGACGGCCGCAACGACCGAGCCGATATTTTAAATTACGTCGGCACCACGTAATTCCTACATTTTCTAACAGTTTATATGCTCCGTAATATCAGACGATAATAAACTACCCATAAGAGGGCAGTAACTCTAAATACAGCAGTCCCAAAGCCCTTCCCGATATACACGCCGCTACAAGGCCCCAACATTTACCTACTCTACAGCGAAAAGTTGGAAACGTCCTCATAAATAAAACCTGCCGGCAGATTACCGAATTTTGAACGAGGTTAATCAATTCTCCACAGGTGTCATCCGATTATGAGTTAATAACCAATCGTCCAAGTTCCGCGTGGGCTCCTTTGACAGCTCAGTTGATTAACTACGAGATGAGTCAATAGTAATCTGCATGTGCAGTCATTGATGATGTCACTCAATTCCGTCGTTTAAAAGTCAGCTGATTGTGTTATTTATGGCCGTCATCTAAAGGACAGTTCCCGATGAGTCTGATACTACTGTTATTAATACCAAACAGTACTAATTATACACTGCACAGAATGATATATTTGTCTTTTAGTCTCTAGTCCTGAATCAACTAGATAATAATATGTGTCAGGCTTCAAAAAACTTGAGAGAGCAAGTCCAGTATAATCTATTCACAATTACTGTGATTTACACGATCTTATATTCCAATTAAAGTTTAAACAGTTCGAAATCTGGACACTAATTTCAAATTTGCTACCTTTTAATTACTTTTAAAGGTGTTCACACTTTACCCTAGAGGATATCATCATTAAAATTATACTGTAATTCAGTGGCGGCTCGTGGAAAATTTTGATGATAGAGCCAATCACTTAACGTTAGATGCATTTTCCACCCCTTCACAGCCAAAGACATTTAAATATTTCGCATACGGACTGGAAAAACTTAGCATCAGTGTAAAATTTACTGAACTTTACAAGCTAATAAAAGGTGATGAACTGAAGCGAATACCTCTCCTTCATTAATTTGTCATTTAAATATATAATTCGGCAAAAAAAATGCATCTCTACTGTTAGAGATACATAGATGTATGCGTTATTAGCGTATATTATTTCAAGATATGCGACAATTTACCAATAAATTATGAGTATAATAAAAAAGACCATAGCATAGTTATTTAATCTTCGTCTGACCAAGATGGACTGACTCTAGGTCAACATTTTCTTAAATAACTTTTGTAATAATTTTTTTATTTCATTCCTTCTTATTAAATTCTCCTAAAATATTGCAGTAAATATTTTAAAATAAAAGCAATGCAAAGTAATGTAGAATATACACATTATGATTTACAAGCAATTTGTGAATATTTTTTTTTTTTATTGATACAAGAGAATTTACAATCTGCTCGGCGAAGCAATAAGTAAATT